>MU159558.1:127200-172511 GCA_015888305.1 Antheraea pernyi | reverse complement strand
AGGGTCATATGAGTCTATGTCTCGAGTGAGATACCAACGACACCCTGCGCATTAGATTTTAGACTATTAATAGTCTTTAGAATCAGGTCTTCACTCACAGGCCACAACGAGAAAGTAGATTGAGTATACCTGTAATATTCATAATAAGTTAGTTGTGAAATTGTTACTTTGTCTACAGCGGGGACGTTGAGAAAATGGGCATTAATTAATTCCGGATCGAGAAGGTACTGCGGAATATCAGCCATTTGATTGTGAGTGTTTAATACCTGTGATTTTAAATTTTTCCATAATAGTTTGGGATTCCTAATATGCCTGTTAATGTGTTGAGAAAAGTAACTTTTCTTTTCACTATCGAGTGCTCTGATAACTAGGCGCTTCATAAATTTATAACTCTCTTTAATTGATTCTACCTTGGTTTTTCTATATTTCTTATGATAGTTATCTCTAATTTCTATCATCTTTTTTACGGTATCCGTGATCCACGGATGGGGCGGTGTTTTGAATACTCTAGTTTTTATCGGTGCATGTAAATTGAATAATGTAATTATATAATTAGTAAAAGTTGAAGCTAAATTATGAATATTATTGTTTATTATAAAGTATTCCCAATTAATATTTTGCAAGTGGACGTTAAATAGTTCAGAAACTATATTTTGTAATGGTCTGTATGTTACACATTTAGGGTGGATTTTTTCTTTTTTAAAGTTAAATTCTACAAGTATCATCGCATGGCCTCCCAACTCTGGGTTATGTTTGACTGTTGCACTACGAACGCGTGCATCCGTACACACAATGTCTATCAGTGTTTGGCTCTGCTCGGTAAAATGAGTAGGTTCATTAATAATTTGTATCAAGTTTAAATTCTGTAGAAATTGATTTAGTAAATCTTTCTTTTGGCTACTGCAAACAAGCAAATTTATGTTAAAGTCTCCCACCAGTATTACTTTATCAAATTTAGAAAAAGAGGTAATGGAATCAGCCAAAGTATCTAAGAAAAAAGTAATATCCTGCCAGGGTGGTCTATATGCGGTACCGATAACAATTGATATGCCACTCACGCATATACGTAGCCACATTTGTTCTATTGAGGGCACCAAAGGATAACTGCAGTTGCGAGCATTTATACCATTGCGTATATAAAATCCAACTCCTCCTCCTCGCCCAGACCGGATGTGGCAAGACCTGGGAGTATGCCTAAAATTAAATTCAGGTAAACTCGGAGCCTTGGCCTCTTCCCCCTTTCTCAACCAGGTCTCGTTAATAGCCATTACATCAGGTTTAAGACTATTTACCGCTACTATAAATTCTTCATGGCGCGTGTTAAGTGACCCCGCATTAAAAAAACCAACTCTTAAATTGTTACAGGATAGCATTTAGAATGTGCACAAAAACCGCTAAGTGTTTATTTATAAAATTTGCTAGGCAGATTAATATCATGAATGGATTATAAAATACGCCGATAAAATTTAAAGTATAATGTGACAGAACATATTTTATATATATAACATCTGCAACTTTAATATAATTTAGTTTTAATTCTAGATATCTCTTTATAGTTCTGTTACAGACTGAAATTAAGTACCTACCCCATGCAACACCTGTGTATACATTAATACAATGAAAATATAATAATAAACATACACAAAGCAAATATAAAAAATAGTAGAAAATAACCAAACCAAACAAAATAACATAATTAGTAATAAAACATACAAAATAAACATTATGTAGTAGAATTTGGAAATATACGATTAAAATCCGACTCTGTGCGGAATGAATAAACCTGTTTACCTTCACCCTGGCGGGCAAAGATACGTCCTCGCTTTGTCCAGGAAAAGCGCCACTTCTGCTTGCGGCATTCCGCGCGAACTCGAAAAAACAGTTGGCGATTAGTGCGTGTCAACCGCTCATTTATATATATACGTGGTGATGGCTTTGCTTGATCCGCATCATTGATAGATATTGTACGGCGAACTCGAGCGGCCGAAATCAGCTGGTCACGAAGAAGGCGCCGTGCCAGCCGTACAACAACTCGCCTGCCCCTAGGATCAACACCGACAATCTCTCCCTTTTGTTCAATCAAGGATCCTATACGCTCAGCAAAGACAATATCCCTGTCCTCCATGGGAACTCCCAGCTTCGCGGCTAGCACACAAACCGTGTGAACCACATTTTCCCCTTTCTCTTCCGGTAGATGTGCAATCTCAAGATCAGAAAGAAGCGCCTCCTGATCTCTATCATTCAGTTCTAGTTGAAGCAGAGCAACGGTTTCCTCAAGCTCGTTAACCTCCTTAGTGCATGGTTCTCGCTGTTCTAGTGCTTCCAGCCTCCGCTCAAATCCATCCAGACGCCCGTTCAGGCCCGCAACAGATGCACGAACCTCAGCCATTTCTTTTCGAAACTCTCGCATCTCCGTGACACATACAGACAGCTCACGTCGTAGGTCTTCCACAATCTCAACACCCACAGATATTTGTGAGTGTTTAGTATGAGCAGAGCTTGTGATACCGTCGCTATTGGTTTCCAGGACATTATTACCAGCCGAGAAGCTGTTGTCACCCTTCTTGATCTTCTTTGTACACTCCGGACATAACCAGTCTTTACCGGTGCTGGCTGAATCCGATCCCGAGATACATCCTTTATGATATTTAGCGTTACAATTACCGCAACTGGCAATACCGCCTCCAGGTGAAACGAATTTTCCGCAAGCTAAACACTTATTTGCCATAGTGTGTTTCTTGCAATAAAGATAGGTTTTTATATATTTATAGGTATAGATGTCAGGTATATTCAATATACAATCGTGTATAATTATTTCAAATTACCTCCCTTTAGCTAAATGCGTGATTTATTCTGACGCCAGATAAGATGTTGCAATTTATAAAGTTATACGTAAAATCAACTGTCACAAACACTAATACACATAACACAGACAGTACAAATACATTTGATAACACTCTTAGACTGAAAATGGGCTATTAGATAATTTTAAGAATTAAAATTGGCACAGTTACTGCAGTGTATCTATTACGTCCGTGGGTAACTAGCTGTAAACCGTGACTTCGCCCGCAGTACTATCTTCAAAACGGTTTGATCGATCTTCAGATAACTTTCACTGGCAGATAGCTGATCTTATAAAAAGTAATTTAAACAATTTTAGTTTATACTAGCTGTTAACCGTGGCTTCGACCACAGTGCTTTCTCCAAAATGGTTAGACCAATTTTCATGGGACATTTACTGGCGGATAGCGGAACTTATAAAAATTAATTTAATTTATTTTAATTTAGACAAGCTGTTAACCGTGGCTTAGCCTACTGTGCTGTCACCAAAACGGTTACATCGATTTTCACGGGATTTTCACTAGTAGATAGCGAACCTAATAAAAAGTAATTGAGGTTATTCTATTTTAGACTAGCTGTTACCCGCGACTTTGTCCGCATGAAATTAGCAAGATTTCAACTCATTCTTTATTTTTAATAAGAGAAATAATTATCAGCTTATTGTTTACAGTTCGACATTATAATTATTAATAACATTTATGATATAGAGGTCTTCCTAAAAAGATCTTAGATTATAAACGTATTACGTAAAGTGTTCCATAACACAATTTCTTGCGGAACAGACAAGCGTTTATTTTTTGTATAGTCACAAAATCTTAGTTATAATAATGACAATGTATATTAAATACAATGTAAATGTAAATCTTAATAATGATATTTTAAGTTATTGTTTCGTTAGTTCCTTATACAGTGTAAGTGAGCACTGAGGTAGTTATTATATATGGTGTGTTAAGGTTCCAAATGTGTTGCTGATGACAAACCTCAGTTGGCACGCTTTTTGTAATTATATATCGAATGTACACGTTACATGTTACTTTTAGTGGCGTGCGCGTCGTACTTACAATTGTCTTTAAAGAACGTTTCTGTAATTGTACATAGTCTCACAATTCTATAATTCTTTAATACGATTTAAAAAAACGCGTGCGGAGCTGCGGGTACAGCTAGTCTATACTAATATGTAAAGCTGAAGAGTTTGTTTGTTTGTTTGGTTGAACGCGCTAATCTCAGGAACTACAGGTTCGATTTGATAAATTCTTTCGGTGTTAGATAGCTCATTTATCGAGGAAGGCTATAGGCTATATATCATCACGCTAACACCAATAATAGCGGAGCACCAATGAAGAATATTGCAAAATCGGTCTGTTTTAGCATTTAGCTGCGTGTTAATGTTAGTATTATATACGTTGCCATGGTAACGTGGTACCTTTCTATCGCAAACATTTTTAAAGTTTATTTTGTGTTTCTGTTCAAAATATTTATTCTACGTTTGTTTTGTTTCCAAGTTTTTATTTGTAATCTATTACGTGCTATAAAAATAAAGTGTGTATATGTGAAATTAAAATAACAAGTTTTTGGTGAATGGATATGGCTACAAATAACAAAAAAATATTTCTTTTATATGCCGTCGGTATTTTTATAATATTATATTTTCTCTGTTTGTTTGTTTGTTCCGGGTAATCTCCAATACGGCTGGACCTATTTTAACGGGAATTTTACTGGCAGATAGCCGAAATGATAGCGGTTGACATATTCTATTTTATTTGTTCGCGGCTTCGTCCGCATTGCTCTTTCCAAAATGGTTGGACCGATTTTCACGGGGTGTTCACTGGTAGATAGCAGACCTCATAAATAGTAATTTAGGTTTTTTATTCTCTTTCGGCCGCAGTAGAATATCCGAAATGCCTGATTTGATTTTCACGGGACTTTCACCGGCAGGTAACTCAATATAAGAAGTAACTTAGACTATTTTATTTTGTTAACCAAGACTTCGTGATGCCCTGTGAATTGGTCCGTGTGCTTTCGGCCGCAGTAGAATATCCGAAATGTCTGATTTGATTTTCACGGGACTTTCAACGGCAGGTAACTCAATATAAGAAGTAACTTAGACTATTTTATTTTGTTAACCAAGACTTCGTGATGACCTGTGAATTGGTCCGTGTGAAATTAATCAAAAATATGTTGGGTACTGTAAATAAACGTATTGTAGATATAATTGTGTTATTATTATACGTTGCTATAATCACTGAGTTATGTAGACGCAAACGCAGTAAATAAAACAAAATGGTCGCCAAATTGACCAAAAAGATAATATAATTCAAATTACATATATAACAAAAGATTTAACTAATATTGTTCGATAATGTATAGCTTAACATTTTCATTACTTTCTTATATAGCACTGAGGGTGGTATATAGTAGGTTAAAGTTCCAGGTATGTTGCAGATGATAAATCCCATCCCATTCGATATACTATTAGTATTCACATATCTAATCTACGTGTTACATGCTACAGTAGATGGCGTGCGTGTCGTAGTTACAAATATTTTTGAAAAAGTATTTCTGTAATGTACACACCTACTTACAATTTTACATTTCTTTAATACATTTAAAAAAAAACGCGTGCGCAGCCGCGGGCAACAGCTAGTTAAAAATAAAAAGAATTAGAAAACGATAGTTCAAGCTATTATACTTTTGTTTTGAAATGTTATTTTCCCGTTTTATTGAAATCTTAAAAACTTATTCTAAAAAAAATTACGTTTGATTTTATTTTGAAAAAAAGTAGTAAATTTTTATATGTTGCGCTATCATTGTATATTATAAAACAAGGTCCTCTGCCACGTCTGTCTGTCTGTTTGCGATAAACTCAAATATTGCGGAATGAATCTAATGTGGTTTTTACCAGTAGTACCAGGTATATCATTTGTCATGGTTTTTTTTTTAATTTTCATGAAGAGATAAAGACGGCCGGGATCGCTAGTCTTTAAAAATTTTGCTAATAATTTATTCAGTTCGAAAAACGACTTCCGAATATTCTATTTCAAATATTACAAGACACATGAAGTAAACGTCATAGAAAAAAAGATTATATATTGGCATTCTTACCTGCCAGAAGTTTAATTAGACTGAGTATGATCGAGTTTCGGTACCTAAGTTTTTTGTTTTCACCTTCGTATGAGCTCCAACGTATAAGTTTTATATTAAAAACTAGCGTGCCCGGCGGACTTTGTCCTGCGCAGAAAATAAAAATAACCTTCATAAATTACATATTTAAACCTTCCTCGTGAATCACTTTATCTACTGGTGAAAACCGCATGGAAATGAGTTCAGTAGTTTTTGAGTTTGTCTCGAACAGACAGATAGACAGACGCGGCAGATGACTTTGTTTTATAATATGTGGTGATATAGTGTCATGGCCGTGTATGCACTCACAAAAGTAGTTCAAAGTTTTGTAGACAGAGTACGCGTTGTCAGAGGCTGACCGGCAGCGCCCGTCTCACCGGGAGTCGCGTGGTTCCGGGATCGAGGCCGGGTCGGGGCGGACGTGAACAATGGAAGTAGGCGAGCGAGTTGTTCCGCCGGACTTTGTTTTTACAACGATATGTTTTTGGTTTGTAAACTATGGTTCTGGGTTTCTTTTATATTTTATAATAACTTATTACGACCTGAGTATCACTTGTCATCAGATACTATTAGAAAGTATACATGCTTTTACTCCATGTGTTCACTCACTGGTCTTAGACCAGTAACAGTTTTTTAGGTAATACTGTTAGATTTTATAACAAAATAACAAAGCACATAACCGATTTGCCAGGTAGTAAGCTCAAGCAGCATCAAGAGTGGATCAATATATGACCGATGGTTACGTCTGGAAAGAACTAGCTAATCCTTCGGTCAATGTATCATAAATATTGGCGTACAACGTTTTCAGGCGTTCTGCCTTCTGGGACTTTTTCATTATGGCAGAAGTTCCATGGCAGCCATTTAAAATGTTAGATAGTATATCGCATTTATGATTTAGTTTAATATTTTAACCAATAAGTTACTTTTTATCGTATGTATTTCAAAGTAGAGTTCTAGCATAATAGATTTTTGTTTATTGATCATGAGAATAATGCGAAATCCTATATATTTAATATTTTAACATATATAGTAAACGTAATAAATCTTTATAGCCTTCGCAACAGCACAGAACCAAGGAGAGTACAGATATTCCTGCGTCGTTGTCTTTATGTATTGGGAAAAAACTAATAAAGAAAATCGTACGAGCTTTCAGCCTTCATAACGATATTCAACAGGTCCAGAACGAGATTTGTTTGTCGCATCAGTTTGTTCGTGAAACTTTTAATAGTTTTTACAGCTTCTCATACCATTTGTTTTTATATCCAACATAATGTGAAGATTGGTTCTCAGCTGTTCAGCGGCAGGCGTGTAATGTATACTAAATATTGTATATATATATATGTATATATATATTAAAAAGATAACCCAGATCGAGTTTCTTGCCGATTTTTCTCGATGAGTGGGTTGTATTTAGAACCGGTGGTAGTTTTCATGTTCATAAGTGCCTTCTTAGGGCCTAAATTGAATAAAGTGTTTTTGATTTTGAGAGTATTCTTGATAGATGTGTCGTACGTATTTACTCACACATTTTTATATTGTTTAGAAATGTTGTTATCGTGAGACTCAAGTGCACACCATCATCATCATTAGCTTGTAAGAAACACACTGCAGAGCCATAGGCCTCTTCCCGAAGGAAGGTATGGGCATAATGACCACGCCAGCCCGCGACGTATTGGCGATTGCAAGCTCTGAGAAATGCATAGTTGTAGTGTACTAAGTGTACTCACATACAGTAGTACTACAAGTACATTTCTCAGGTTCAGGTTTCCTCACGAGTTTTCCTTCACCATCATCCGATAGTGTTACCAATTGAAATTAGTAAATGTACGCGAATTCCAAAAAAACTTTGTGAACAGGCTGTGGTTCGAGCTTGCGGACATCATATTGATATTCTCCACCGGTCAAACCACTAGATCACCACGACATCTACAATGTGTGTTGTGACGTGGACTAACGTAGTGTGTACAAACTGTGTCGTGATTCCAGTTCAGAATGTGATCTCTATTCAAATTAACAAGCTCAGTTTACAATATTAATTTACGGTCAACATGTGTGCGGATATCAAATGGATTCTGTTAATGGAGTTTCTAATTGAAAGCTATTGTTTTGATTGTGTTGGAATAGGAACAACATTTATGTTATTATTTATGATTATGTGTTCTTGTGTTACTATTGGTTCGATATCGTGCGTGTATTTCATAAATTTGTGATTTAATAGTTTCGATTTAAATATTTCATACGTAGATATTATTATCTGAAACAACAACAAACTAGGTACTTAGCTAATAATATAGATTACTGTCTATTTTCTAATAAAATTTCAGTTTAATTACAAAATCATGACCTATAAAATCATGATATAGTATAGTGTTAGTACATAGTATAACGTTTTATGGTTACATTGTTAGTCTTATGTCACTCTAATTACATCAAGTCATATCAATCAATGGTGGTAGAGCCACGCTGAAACTATTACTGATTTCGGCATGAATGGGTCGGCTCGTCCGGGGTAGTACCACCCTCTCATAGAAAACCGACGTGAAGTAACAGTGCTTGCATTGTTGCGTTTCGTTCGGTCAGTGAGAGCGCCGGAAGCCCACCTCCCCTCCCCTCTCCTCTCCCTTCCCTAACCCTTCCCCCCAAAGGGTGGCAATGCACTTGCAACTCCTCTGGTGTTGTTAGTGTCCATGGACGGTGGTGATCACTTAACATCAGGTGACCCATCTGTTCGTTTGCCGCCTATGGCATAAAAAAAAATATCAAAAAGTCTTTATTCAATTTAGACCCTCCGAAGGCACTTATGAATACCAAAACTACCACACTTTCGGAAAACAAGTCAGTAAGCGAGAAGAACTGGCAAGAGACTGGTCGATCTGGTTTATCTTTTCATTTGGTTTATCTTACGTAGCACAATATATTTTTATACATATATACAGTTACATTAGTTTTCGGTGGGTGCACAGAGAGAGGCGTTATGTCTAGACGTCACCATCGTTTACATTTTGTTGCTCCCTATAATAGCCTATATGTATTATAACCCGCTTGATATGGTAGTTAAACTCGCTATCCGGCAAATCGGTAACGCACCTTGGGACTATGTTATAAAATCTAATACTATTAACTAAAAAACTGTTACTGATCTTAGTAAGCCTAAAACATGGAGTCACCAGTTTGTTATCGTTCCTACTAGATTATGTTGATCTTTTACTAAATCCAGATTATCTAAATTTTTGCGGACATACATTAAATCATCAAGAATATATTGGCAGAGCAAAATGAGAGTAGAAAAGGTTAAATATCGGCTCCAAAGTGTAAAATGAAGATTATGTATCAGCTATACAAGCTAACCTTAGCGAATCTACGATAATGCTGCCTTTCTATACATATAGAGTAGTTTTTAGTTAACATTATGGCTAGAACATAATTTAAATTTGCTATTTCGAAACCGACGTTCGATTCTTATTTTCAATTGTATTCGCGATTAAACATATACCTTACATATTTACTATTTATGTTGATATAATATAATTAAAACTATTGAATGGATTTTCTTGCGGATTACCAGTAGATAAAGCGATTCATGAGGAAGGGTTAGGTATATAATTTGTCAAGGTGTTTTTCTTATCAGGGAGGGACAACGTCCACCGGGCCCGCTAGTATTCTATATAACGGTGTATTAAACTATTACCATACCAATTTTATCAAAACCATGGTCAGCTGCCAGCAGGTCCCACCTCAAAATATTTTTTTACTATCTTTAATGTACTGATTTTGCCTGTTTAATATTCTGCTGTAAAATAAATATATATATGTATGTAAAGTATACATCTTATGTTACTTCGATTGATAAACTATTATTATACTAAATTTCATACAAATTAGTCCAGTAGTTTTTCCGTGATGCCCGTACAAACTACACGTGGAAAAAGAAATCTAAAAACGATAGAAATGTGTTCTGTCATTGATCTGACTAGTCTCTCAAAATATTTTTTCTTAAAGATATTAAATGTACAGAGTTCGTATGGTTACCCTTTTGTTATATGTAACGATAATACGCCCAATTCAGCACTTCACCGAACAACTCCAAATTATCCTCTCCGTGTGGTTTAAATACACATCGTGCACACTATAGGAGTATTGTTAAGTCGAACGGACATTATATGGTGATAGAAATGTGTTTCGTTCACATTATGTGATTGCCAGTAATGTGTAAATATAGTTCGGCGAGCGTCCCGTTAGTTTGTTTGTAGGTCGGAGCGAAGTGTGTGCGGGGGTGAGCGGGGGTACACACATCGCTCAGCTGAGAAGATTGATGGACGAAACTATGTAAATGTGCTCATAAAAAACGAATGAATGTTCGGGACAAGACGAGAGGCCTCTCTGCTTCACGTCAGATTTATTGCTATTCATATAGTTGGTATAATACGAGTATGCGTGTGTGAATTTATTATGTTTTATTCAAACGAGATCGAAAACATTGCCTATCAGGAAATGGGGAAGTTACATTTGTTAATGTTAGGAATTTCAATTTGAATTCTATGTTATTTCAACAACTGTACATGTTGTGGGGTCGGGTTCCAGAACATAAGTGATAGTTCAGGGATGAGAATTTTACTAACTTTTTCTAAGCTAAGGCAAGAAACAAGCAGACGTCCCACCTGATGGTAAATGGTTACCGACGCCTATGGACAACTGGAACACCAAGGGCATCACTGTTGCGTTGACCTTAAATAGCGCGTTTCAGTCCCTTCTTGAAGAGCCCCATGTCGTAGTCCTGAGCAAATACCACGCTGGGTAACCCATTCCACAACACTAGCTTAAGCATAATGAAGGTTCAAGAGAACCTCACGGTTGTTGCCATTCTGCTACGTTTTAAGGTGTGCGAGTGACCAGCTAGAGGTGCGAGTTTGACGACGTGAAAAAGATGCCATATCAAAGAGTTCCTCAGAATACTCTCCACTATGTCTCTGCAAAGTTCTAAAGACTTTCTAAGTTACTTTCGTGATTCCGGCCTAAATCAACACATACAAAGCAGGATGCAGGAAAATATTAGGTGTAGATTCGATGTACCGGCATACTTTACTATTATAAACTCTATGTGTACGGATATAGTGATTTCAAAAGCACCGTCAAGTCGTCTGCACACTTCATATTCAGCATCTACTATTATATTATTTAGCAGGACGTAAGTATCAGCTCTAGGTTAATGATGTTAACGTGGACAGGCATCGATAGAAGCCGATTCTCTCCAGTTTCCTTTTAAGAAACTATGCATATGCACTACTACCACTACCGTATCAGTAGTAAGTCCATAAAAGTTACATGCAATACACTATAGGGAACTGTTGTGTATGCGCGTTGTGACGCGTAATGAGTAATGTCAGTCAGCGTCAATAAACGGATGTACGGAACGCACGTCTTTTATTAATCAGTGGCGACGAGGATAGGATATAACTAGATTGTGATCTATTTGTAGAATAGATAAAATTATTAAAATGTCAATTGGGAAAGTACGCGAGTTTGATATAAAATCAGGAAATTGGTCAGCTTACGTGGAAAGACTTGAAATGTATTTTCTAGTGAACAAAGTGACGGATGGATTAAAACTACTGATGTTAATTTCGCTCATGGGTGACGAAGCTTAGGAGCTATTGTCGACTTTGGCTAGTCCAGTGAAACCTGCAAAATTATGCTACAACAAAGCGATTGAATTATTAGCAGTCCACTTGCAGCCAAAACCGTCGGAATTGGTGGATAGGTACAAATTTCGTTAACCTCGACAACTACATACGGAAACCATCGCTGACTTTGTATCGAATTTAAAAAAAAAAAACAAAATATTGTGAATTTAAATCCACTTTAGACGAAAATCTATAAGACCAGTTGGTGTGTGGATTAAAAAGTAAAGTAATACGGCAGAGACTTTATGCGGAGGAAGACTTGACGTACAATTGAGCTATTACTTTAGCACTATCGCTGGAAGTTGCGGAGCGGGATGCAAGCGCAGTGGAATACAGCAGTATGAACCCGGCAGCTGAAGCACTCAATAAATTACATCTAAGTGAATGTGCAACATGGGGAAATAGGGATTGTCGGTGTATACCATATAAAAATTATGTTTGCAGTTTGGGTCAGGAAACCGGGCATATAAGAAGAATGTGTCAAAAATACAATAAAGATAGGAGTTATGGGGAATATCCGACACGTTCTGGTTAAGTTGGCCTTGGTTGTTCAACGCGTGGGGGACGTGGGAGCAGTCGTCCCACGCGAAGAACGGGCCGCGAGCGTAGCCAACGCCTCGTTGGCGCGGCGGCCGGGAGCGAACTTCTTTTAACAATGATAACCTATCAAACGAAAACGAACAAGATCAACAGAAAAAGATTAGCGTTGATTATAACACAAGTGATGACTACGGAGTAGAGCCTATTTATCAGATGTCACTAAGGAACTATAGACCGGTGTGTATATCTCTTTACGTTGAAAATTGTTTGCTTATAATGAAGTTTAATAAGTTACCAATAAACTCATGTCATTTAAATTTGAGATTTTATGACAGCTCAATTATTCAGCCTGTAGGATATATAAAAAAACTTTATAGTTATATAAAGGTATTATTAAAAAATTAGATTTATATGTGTTAAATAAGGGAAATACAAATTTATTGGGCCGGCAATGGTTAGCTGAATTAAATATTATCATTAAAGTATGTAAAATGAACTCCCAGAATAATTATAATTATAGGAAATAATAAATTATGTACCAAAAATAAAATTATAAATGAAAATATTTTAGACATGAATCTCTGTTCGCCGGTACATTGGGTATGTTCACTGGGGGCGTGGCCGAACTGTGTGTGCACCAGGGAGCCGTTTCTGTGTGTTTTCGCTTTTTTTTTCTCGAACTGACTATGCTATTGACCTGGCAAGGTCTTTACAGCTTCACCGGACTACTAAGGCCGAGCGCTTAGGGCACTCAGCCGATTTTGGTTTTGGGTAACATACACAAGGGTGCACGCACACCTCGGCTTGGGCTGTTTCCTGGAAAAAGACACGTCTGTCCTAGCTAACTATTCTAAGCTATTCATACATATATACATTTGTGAACCATACAATCGAAATTGCATGATTCACAAATGAATACGTGTATATCGGATTGAAACGAACTTAAACTATTCGATTCAGTTCGATGAGGGAAAAAAAAAAACAAAACCCTCCCACCATGTGTATATATGTGCACGTGTGTGAGAGAGATGATCTCATATGTCTGTTCAAGTGATGTAGGTGAGTCACTGTATCGCGAAAATAATATCAAGAGGGCTCCGCGCGGGGACGACCTAGGCTCGAGATATTATTGAGAACCGCGAAGTGTGCGGGAGCTAATAGGGATCGATTACAAAAGCGTGGGCGCAACACGCATTTTATAAGATTGAATTTAAATTTACTAACGGTGACGGCACCGAAGTCTAAAAATAGACATAACAAAAATTATTATTATTGTTTGACGGTTATTTTTAGGGGAAGATAGACGTAAATACGCGATTTACTCTATCTTATTTGAGTTATTTATTTTTTAACAGCTGCGCGCGCGAGCCGTTGTAGTGTAGCCGCGATGGCTGGAAATCTATGGATTGCCGTGACGGCACCTAGTAGCGGATTACGAGAGCACTCTTCGTACGCCGAGATCTCCGAGATCTCGTGGAAAATGAGTAGTTGACCTGCGTAGTCAATACTCGATAGGGAAAAGGAGTATGCGGGGTCATCCTGTGAAGGATTAGCCGCCGGAGGTTTGGGAGTGTGCTGGGACGCGGGTTTAGGAGCCCACGGGGCCTGAGGGGCCCGGTAGGGGCGGGGGGGCGCACTAGTCGCGGGTACGGACGCTGCCGGTGCACGAGACGTGCCCGGCAGGTTCGGGAAGGCCTCTCGAGACATGAGAGGCGGAGGTCGAGGACGGGCGGGGGCAGCGGCCGTCTTAGACGGCGACGCCTGCCTGGGGTATCGAGGGCGCTTTGTGCGCGGGGCGCGGGGACATCCGCGATAATTCGCGGTATGGCCCACGCCGCGGCACAGAACACAGCTCGGAGGGTCGGAGGCGTCTTTCGTGCGAGAACACTCCCTAGTGGAGTGGTCGCCGAGGCACTTAACGCACCTGGGTTTCAGGCGACAGTTTCGTGCGGAGTGTCCGTACACCTGGCAGTTGTGACACTGCGAGGGCACAGACGTTTTGCGCGGCGGCTCGACTATGACGCCGGAGAGGCCGCAAAGGGATGTAAGATTAAAAATCGCTTTCCCCTGAGGGGTGCGATCGAGGACAACGAGAACCATATCATATGGAGCCCTGGTGCGCGGAGAGCGCATACGATGAACCTCGCGAACAGGAATCTTCTGTTCCTTGAGGTCGTCTGAAATGTCGTCAGTCGGGAGTTCTGAGGGGACTCTACGGATCACAACCCGTAGTTTACGCTCCTCTTCGAGAGAGTGCGTGAAATAGCCCCACTGGTTGTCCCGAAGGAAACGAGTGAGGTTGCGATGGGCGGTGGACGTGGCTACCTTCACCTGAATACCTACAGCGGTATTCACGGCGGAGGTGTAAGGGATACCTGCCGTTTCCAGCAGGCTAGAAATCTCAACCCAAGACGCTTTGTCTTGGATCGTAACGGGGGGCGGTGGGCGGGGCTTCTTGCCCGAAACTGCGGAACCCGCAGCCACGGGCGAGTCGGGTCTAGAGGGCGCTGGTGTCGCCTTTGGCACTTTCGCGCCATCGACGTTTGCGATCTTTTTAGAGGGCAATTTGTCCTCCGGATCGGAAGAGGAGTTCGAGCGCTTCTTGCGCGGTTTGCGGTGCGTGACGGTGGTGAAGCCATCGTCCGCAGCAGGGGCTTGCTCAGCCTGAGGGGCTTGCTCGGCAGGGGGATCCTGCTGAGCAGGAGGGTCTTGCTCCATGTCGGAGCCGGAGTCGGAGTCGGAGTCATCGCTATCGCGATCGGCTGGGATTGGGAAGTTGTTGGAAGCCTCGATCTTGGCATAGATCGAGGGAGCGGGCTTCGAGGAATGAGGGAGCTCGGTGCGACGCTTTGCAGCGTACGCATCGTAATCGTCTACGAGACGAGGACAGATAGCGGCTATGAAGCCGCGGAGGCTAATGAGCTCAGTCTCTAAGAGACTGATCTCTTGTTCAGCGGCCATACCGGGGCCTGAGGAGGGGAGTGGGGCGGGGGAAGACATGTGAAACCTCCCTGCCAGAGGGGCAGGGGGGCGCGCCTTAATGAATTTAACGGACTATCCCGAGTCCGGATCAAAGGGAGCTGTTTAAAACTAAACAAAATAGGAAAACAACGCAAATAAGTACCTGAGCGAGACAGGGGAAAAATAACATAAGACTACTTAAATAAACAAACAATAAAAAGAAAATAAATTTAAAAATAAATCACTGAAGAATTAAAGAAATACGTAAATAAATAGATAAACAAAAGAGTAAATAAATAAATATACCAAGAAATAGATAAAGCAATAAATAAATACAAGGAAAGGTCTCACTCAGTTCCAAGAAAAAGAACGCAGGTGCAGCGCACCTGTGAAGCGCAGGTGTGCCGGATCGAAACAAACAATAACTGACGTCACTAAATCACGAGTATTAAAATCGAACTTAGCGCGCGCAGCAAAACGGACAACCGCTCAAGTCGACGGTTCGATCGGAACTCGTGTGTTTTCGCGTGCGGCCTCTGCCATATGTGTTGCGCGAGCGCGTCGATGCCGAGCTAGACGCGATGCTGACCACTCCGACTGGGCCACGCCACTTGTTGTAGTACGCTACGTAAAGCTGATGGTGGTTTGAGAATATGTGCCGACTATAAGGTAACCCTCAATCAAGTCTTAGCTATCGACAGATTTCCAATACCAAAAATGGAAGATCAAGATTCAGTAATCTTAGTGGAAACGTTTTTTTACCAAATTAGATCTCTATCAGGCGTATAATCTTATTAATTAATTTTGTCAGACAGTTCTAGAAAATATACTGTAATAAATATTCACAGGGGACTATTCAAATATTGTCGTTTAGTGTACGGGCTGTCTTCGAGCCCGGGTATTTATCGAAAATTGTTGACAAGTATATTCAAAGATAATCCGAATGTAGTAATTTTTTACGATGACATTTTAATTAAAAATAAAGATTTTGACATTTACGATCATTAAAAGAGGTTCTGTATATATTGGAAATATATGATTTCAAAATAAAAAAAAAGTAAATGCGAATTTTTCGCTAACGAAGTTAGGTATTTAGGATATATAATTGACAGAAACGGTGTGCGGGTTGATCCTGAGAAAGTGAAGGCTCTTGTAACTATGCCTCATTCAAACAATGTTACCGAATTAAAATCATTTTTAGGAATGGTAATTTTTTATGGGAAATTTATAAAACATTTTAGCATACTTTTATCACCTCTTTACGAACTTTTAAAAAAGGGTAGTCGTTGGATATGGAAAAATGAAAGAAGAATTATCTTTCATTCGAATAATGAAGTTTTTGTGTAGTACTAGCGCACTTGTGCGTTTTGATATGGAGAAAGAGACGGTAGTAACAGTAGGCGCGGTACTGGCACAGTGCAAGTCCTGTGGTCGTGAGAGTGTTGTCGCGTACGCCTCACGTTCGCTTACCTCTCATGACATACATTTAGATTTTCTAAGGCCTATAAGTGGTTTAATCTTTCTAGTTATAGTTGATTCTTGTTCTAAATGGATAGAAGCGATCCCAATGAAAAGTACTAAAGCACAAGCAGTTATAAAAGTGTTAAGGAACTTGTGGTCTAAATTTGGTCTTCCTAGAAAACTGTCAGTGATAATGTAACACCTTTTTCAAGTTCGGAATTTCAATTTTTTTTATGTCTCAGTGGCATTAAATATATATTCAGTGCACCCTATCACCCAGCTTCTAACGGTGCGGTTGAAAATGCGGTAAAAGTTTGCAAACGCGTTATAAAAAAGCGTTTAAACAAAATCTAGACGTAGATACAAAACTTTGTAGGCTTTTGATAGCCCACAGAAATACAGGGCATTCAACTATAGGGGATAGAAAATATTACAAGGTCGTAGTCTTCGAATGAGGTTGGATAATTTAAAACCAGAAAGAGAATCTCAAATAGCTGAACGTCAAGCGCGTAGTGAGAGGGACGCATCCGGGTCACGCGGATCGTTCGAACTCGGTGAAAAAGTACCGTGAATATAGAGGTTCTGATAAATGGAGATCCGGGGTGGTTACCAAACAATTAGGGAAAACTGATTATTGTATTAGAACCTGATAAGGATCAGATATTCATAGACATGTCGATCAGTTAAGACCGAAGATTACCCAGAGTGTCGATAATGAAATGGCGCGACAAGGTATAACATGGTATCATCTTCTCAAGATAGAGAGGTATGCGTACAACCAACTTTTGCATTAAAAGCGAAATCTATAGTAAAGACTGTCGAGAATGTAATGGATCACAAGATAACGGAAAGCACATTTAGACATAATAAAAAGGCTGTACGTAAAAAGAATTCGTCGAGAAACATTGGTTCGGTTTCAAGTTCGGAGAGCTCGGATTGTCCTGTTGATTATTCTATGGAAGAAAGGAGTGACGTAGAAGAACCATACAAGAAGCGAAAAAAAGAGAGAGACAAATGTATACATTTATACAGTTGATAAATAAATCAAAGGTATTATTATATTCCAGGGGGATTGTTTATCTGAAAAAATTAAAAATATTGTTGAAAATTTATTTATTTATTTATAATTGGGTTGATTGGATAATATCTTTAATTGTAAACTGTATATCAAATTGACCAGTTTTCTCCAATTTATTTAATTATGGATAGTACCTCTAATATCAATTTGAATATTTTACACTGGAATTCTCAAAGTATTAGACCAAAAAAAAACTTTTAACTCAAGAAAAAATCCATATTGTAGTGCTGAGTGAAACCTGGCTAGAACCTAGAAGTTTATTTCATATAAAAGGTTATAATGTTTTTAGATTACATAGAGATGATTGCTATTACGACACACAAGTCAATTAAAGCCTACATGTTTACTTCACGTAGTATAAATTCCGGCATTGAACGTATATATGTTAAAATTTTGAATTGTCTGCATATTGAGAATGTAATTTCTGTATATTGCCCTTCAACAACATATACACCACAGTCGGATTGGGATAGTACATTTTCCATAGCGAAGAATAAGGTGTTAGGGGATTTTAATCGTCACCATAGCAATAGGTCCTACAAAACTGATCAAAAGGGATTGAAATTATTTGAGTCTATAATTGATCATAATTTTATCTCACTGAATACCTACAATATTCCAAAGCGAGTTAGATTTGTAAACGGTGGCGAAAAAGAGTCATCGCCAGATATTTCATTCATATCATGTGACTTAGTATTGAAGTTTATATGGAAAGTTACTAACGAAACTCTTGGAAGCTACTATTTAGTTATCAAAATCTCTAGTTATATACATCATCAGGCTCTATAGATAACTAAAAAAAGAAACTTCATAAAATGTGACTGGTCATTATATTCCTCATATTTAGACAAGCCCTTCTTTGATTTTTTGTTATCGTCAGAAACCCAAGAATTATATGATTTCTTCGAAAATCTCCTTCAGAAATCAGCAGATATATCTATTCCATGCCTCAAAATTCCACAACATGTAATCAACAAATTGATACCCAAAGCATATTGGCCCCCGAAACTATCTAAGTCTGTTGGAGAGAGGAGGCTAGCTCTCACCCATTTCAGGAATAACCCTACTCCACACAATCTAAACATACTAAAAGAAAAAATTGCAAACTCTCAGAAAATGATACGGCAAGTTAAATGTAGCACTTGGAAAAAGTTCTGTTCGTCAATTGATGAGTCTAGCTCTTGTAGTGAATTGTGGTATAAAATGAGATGGTTGAAAGGATATCCTACGGCTAAACGTTTTATTAACCGTGAAGCTGAAGATGAGTTATTATGTGAATTATTTCCAGACTTTGTATGCCTCCTAGTCCAATATTTTTATCTAAGAGTCCAATTCTAGAATGTAAAATATCCATTCAAGGACCTGCAAGTTCTATTAAATCCAAAGATACAGCTCCCGGATGTGATGAAATATTCTTTTCAATGATTAAACATCTTCTTATCTTCCTAAAAGTAGCAAAATAATCCTGCTAACCATATATAACAAAATACTCTCTGAAGGAGTAGTACCAGTTCAATGGCGTAATATTAGAGTAGTACCAGTTCCTAAACGAAATGCAGAACCTTCTTCTTCATCTTTCCGGCCTATATCATTAATATCTTGTCTATGCAAAATTTTTCATTCCATATTAAATAAAAGATTAGAATGGTATATTGAGTCTAAAGAAATATTCTCTGAGAACACCCTTGGTTTTCGTAAGGGACGATCATGTTTAGACAACTTAAGTAGATTAGTGACTAAAATACAAACAGGCTTTTCAAAAAATATGGTTTCTCTGGGATGTTTTCTAGATATTAAAAATGCTTATAATAATATTGATATAACAAGCCTCGTTAAAATATTAGATACATTAGAAGTAAGCTCAAAAGTATGCACTTATTTATGGAACTTCTTTAAAGAAACATCACTGTCTATTATAGGTAACGGGTATTGCATATCAAGAAAAACATGTTTAGGGTTAGCTCAAGGGGATCCAATCTCTTCTTTGTTATTTAATATTGCAACATATAAAATACGTAAAGATGTTACTAACGTTGATATATCTCAATATACAGATGATTTTGGTCTATATATTTCGGATACAAATTTGGAGCGTGCGGCCATTGAATTACAAATAGCTATAAATTCCATTAACGAAATGCTAATAAATTTGGGTCTCGAAATTTCTCCGGTAAAAAGTAATGTGTGTGTTTTCAAAAAAAGAAAATCTGTACTTGATTTTGTACTCACGATTAATGATTGCCCCTTACAATTTGTAGATACAGTTAAATATTTAGGAATGTCTTTGGATTATAGTTTACGATGAGGTGTTCATATAAGTGAAATTACAAAGAAAGTTTCAAAATTTATTAACCTATTAAAAGTATTAGCTGGTTCAAACTGGGGCGTCCACCCCATACGTCCGTAGACATTTAATACGAACTAGAATGGACTACGCTAGTTTCCTATTTGACAATTGTTGTATCTCCAACTTTCTCAAATTAGAAAGAGTTCAAAATCAAGCCATGAGTCTTATAGGATAGTCCGGTGAAGTTGTGAAGACCCTGCCTGGTCAATAGCCTAGTCAGTTCGAGAAAAAAAAAACCAATAAGAGCAGAGCACCGATGAAGAATATTTCAAAATCGGTCTGTTTTAGCATTTAGCTGCGTGTTAACGTTAGTATTATATACGTTGCCATGGTAACGCTGTAACTTTCTATCGCAAACATTTTTAAAGTTTATTTTGTGTTTCTGTTCAATATGTTTATTCTACGTTTGTTTTATTTCCAATTTTTTATTTGTAATCTATTACGTATTGTATGAATAAAGTCTGTATATGTGAAATTAAAATAACAACTTTTTGATGAATTAATATGGCTATAAATAACAAAAAAAATATTCTTTTATATCCCGTCGGTATTGCTATATTGTTATATTTTCTCTGTTTGTTGTTTGTTCCGGGTAATCTCCAATACGACTAGACCTATTTTAAAGGGAATTTTACTGGTAAATAGCCGAAATGATAGCGGTTGACATATTATATTTTATTTGTTCGTGGCTTCGTCCGCATTGCTCTTTCCAAAATCGTTGGACCGATTTTCACGGGGTGTTCACTGGTAGATAGCAGGCCTCATAAATAGTAATTTAGGTTTTTTGTTCTCCTTCGGCCGCAGTGGAATATCCGCAATCCCTGAACTGATTTTCACGGGACTTTCACTGGCAGATAACTCAATATAAGAAGTTACTTAGACTATTTTATTTTGTTAGCCAAGACTTCGTAGTAGTGATGACCTGTGAATTGGTCCGTGTGAAATTAATTCAAAATATGTTGTTTACTATAAACCAACGCATGACACATGCGCTGTACTGGACTCCAAGAATAAGTATACCTATGAATTATATTATCTTTTTGGTCAATTTGGCGACCATTTTGTTTTATTTACTGCGTTTGCGTCTACATAACTCAGTGATTATAGCAACGTATAATAATAACACAATTATATCTACAATATTTGCATAATATATCTATATAATAAAAGATTTAACTAATATTGTTCGATAATGTATAGCTTAACATTTTCATTACTTTCTTATATAACACTGAGGGTGGTATATAGTAGGCTAAAGTTCCAGGTATGTTGCTGATAATGATGTCATAGTTACAAATATTTTTGAAAAAGTATTTCTATAATGTACACACCTACTTACAATTTTACATTTCTTTAATAAATTAAAAAAAAAGCGTGCGGAGCCGCGGGCATCTCCTAGTATTTTCTATGCTTAAATACGCCTAATTCTATGCTTAATAAATGTAATTGAAATCGGTAAATATTCTATAATAGTTTGCGCTGCTTTAACGGTTTGAAATAAAAATCCCCAACACCTAATCAAATCTCAGCCTAAATTTTAACGGATTAAGTTTGGATGCAGATTTCACGTATAATAACAATAATAATAATAAATTTATTTATTTGACCTCACAATTAGATTCTTACAGCTATACAATATTGTTTGTGAACAAAAAAAAAGAAATAGTATCTCTGTTTGTTGTTTGTTCCGGGTAATCTCCAATACGACTAGACCTATTTTAAAGGGAATTTTACTGGTAAATAGCCGAAATGATAGCGGTTGACATATTATATTTTATTTGTTCGTGGCTTCGTCCGCATTGCTCTTTCCAAAATCGTTGGACCGATTTTCACGGGGTGTTCACTGGTAGATAGCAGGCCTCATAAATAGTAATTTAGGTTTTTTGTTCTCCTTCGGCCGCAGTGGAATATCCGCAATCCCTGAACTGATTTTCACGGGACTTTCACTGGCAGATAACTCAATATAAGAAGTTACTTAGACTATTTTATTTTGTTAGCCAAGACTTCGTAGTAGTGATGACCTGTGAATTGGTCCGTGTGAAATTAATTCAAAATATGTTGTTTACTATAAACCAACGCATGACACATGCGCTGTACTGGACTCCAAGAATAAGTATACCTATGAATTATATTATCTTTTTGGTCAATTTGGCGACCATTTTGTTTTATTTACTGCGTTTGCGTCTACATAACTCAGTGATTATAGCAACGTATAATAATAACACAATTATATCTACAATATTTGCATAATATATCTATATAATAAAAGATTTAACTAATATTGTTCGATAATGTATAGCTTAACATTTTCATTACTTTCTTATATAACACTGAGGGTGGTATATAGTAGGCTAAAGTTCCAGGTATGTTGCTGATAATGATGTCATAGTTACAAATATTTTTGAAAAAGTATTTCTATAATGTACACACCTACTTACAATTTTACATTTCTTTAATAAATTAAAAAAAAAGCGTGCGGAGCCGCGGGCATCTCCTAGTATTTTCTATGCTTAAATACGCCTAATTCTATGCTTAATAAATGTAATTGAAATCGGTAAATATTCTATAATAGTTTGCGCTGCTTTAACGGTTTGAAATAAAAATCCCCAACACCTAATCAAATCTCAGCCTAAATTTTAACGGATTAAGTTTGGATGCAGATTTCACGTATAATAACAATAATAATAATAAATTTATTTATTTGACCTCACAATTAGATTCTTACAGCTATACAATATTGTTTGTGAACAAAAAAAAAGAAATAGTATACATTTTACAGAACAGTAAATTTATAGCGCAAATTAATGTGAGGACTGGAGTCTGAAATAGGTTCAAAGACCTGAACTACAGATCTCCAGACTCTCGTTCTCTAGAATGGAGCTGTATTCTTATTACTTTTGCTAGAAACAGTAAAATTATCAACAAGGATCTTATGAAACTATAGATAATAGATTTTCAGTATTATTGTTAATTTAAGTATATTTGTAAGTTAATGTACATATTTCTATAAAACAAACATCTAAATCAAAGTTAAAATGTAATGTAGATAAAGTTTCGTTTTTACAGCGTGTTAATTGATGAACTTGGTCAGAAGATAATGCGAAATATAAACTATAAGTCGTCAGCAAAATTATTGCATAGTCGCTGCTGCTGGCTCTATGCGAATAGTAAACGTGAGCGGAGCTGAGTGACACAAGAGCAACACAAGGGGTACTGGGAATACATTTATCGCCAATATATGTAGGTTAGTTTTTATCTTAATTAGACCCGGTAGGTGATGCTGCGAACGGGTTCTACGCAAATTTTAAAAGATTTCTCACATATCAACTGGGTTAATCTGAGTGAATTCTTGGATAGTTTGGATTCACAATTGGAAACTGTAGGTGTCGCTGCAATCGGTTAATAGGTTTTTTTTTAAAAGATTTTCGCGTTTAAAAATACAATTGAAACCGGTAATAACCGATTTGGTGCAGACGAAGTTGCACGGGTCAGCTAGTACTTTATAAATTGGTTGTGGTAACTATTAATTTAATAAGCATACCAGAACAAATAGATATTTGTTACAAAACCAACGCAAGAGAAGCTATTGCGCACATGCACTTTCGTCAGGTTACATAAGACTATTACTTTCTTGCACAGTGAAAGTGATACCTCTCGCTTCACTTTCATGAACAGCTCACACTGCGCTATAATATTAAGTTTCAAAGTAAGCATTGATTTATAAAAATATGATACTCCATGCAATCATGGGGATTTTTCTTTGAAATGGCTTCCTTTGAAAATGTTCATTCTTCTTTAATATTCCAACGTGTCAAGCATCCACTTGATTTATTATTGATAATATTTTAAAAATGTTTTTATCGTTAAATTTATATGAAACAGTGAGAGGGTGTCCGTCCTGGTGTGGAGGGGGTGGGCGGGGGGAGGGGATCGCGGTGCGGCGCGGTCCCGGCACAGCTATCGACCCGCGTTATTTTCACTCTGCCCTATTTAGTCTATTCGGGGCTAGTAACTGCACTTGCTTATACTGTCTTTAATCTATTATTGAATGTAGAATCCGGAATCGTATTACTGATCGCTGTGGCTGATCACTTGGTGTATTACATTGTATACTCTTGGTAAAGACTTTTTATTTTAGAACACCAACATGTGAATTGTGACCGGTGTCTACTAAGGTCTATCTACCTCAGCCCCGCGGCTGCCGTTCTTACACTCTGCTTGTCTTGAGGTTCGAGTGAACTAGGTGACTGTCTGGATGCTCTAGACCTACAGGTATGATAGCTGTTCATAAACTTGTCGTGAATCGTTATCTTTGTATTCAAACCAGATTGGATTCTACTGGGTATGTGATCATATGTATGTTGAAAAGGTCTCATTTGGGTTTGTGTTCAGCGCCCGCCTTACCGGTTACCATTTGTTTTATATTACACAGTACATGGTTATTACCTATAGGAGGTAACAAGTAGATACGTAGTTCACTCATCGTAGACATCATGTAAGCTCACGCCTCTGGTTCAAAGCAGCTGTAGCGCACGTAGCGGCCGCACACGTGTGACACGTCGGCTATTGGAATAAACCTGGTTGAGAGGGTTTGCCACTGTGATAGACCTTTCAGCAGAATTTTCTCGTTTAGTCTATAAATGATATTTCGGTCTGGAAGGTACTTTAGAGTGATTGTTTGAAAAGGTTGGCGAATTGCGAAGCCGAATGCGAAACGAACCGAATGGCAAGGTGGAATGCCAACGACGACGGGTTTTTTCGTTGCAATAAATCAGAAAGCACGAAGACAAAACGTGTACCTAGCTTTGCGCGTTCGATTGTGCACTGAAATATCTCATGTGTATCTGTTTATTTGAGGTAAGGTTCCATGGCGGTCTTCGAGCTCTTCGATAAGCGGTTGAGCGCCTGAAGCGCTCGTCTTAGTAGTCCAGTGGATCTGTGAAGACACGTCAGGTCAATAGCGTTAGTCAGCTCCAAAAAAATTCTCTAAGTATGCACATGCAAACAATCGCTATGGTCAGCTCTTTCTTGAAGCATCACCATATAATAAAATATCGGTAATAAGTTTCCATACCAATAAATCTGTTGGAGACTACCAATGTAATAAATATAGCACAAATGGAATCTGTTTGTATGGGTGTGCTAATATGACTTATGTAAGCTATTATTTTAACAATATTCATATTATACAAAATAATTGTTTTCGTCATGTCTAGAAATCGTACGATCTAGCTACACAGCTGCATGACTAGTCCCGTGTTACAAATGATTATGGCATAATACCTCAGGGTAATTACAATGGTAGAAGCGACAAGCGACACCATTTTAAATGAGGATCACGTCCCACGGTCTCTCAATTTACATTCAAATTGGGGATCAAACAAAAATTGAGTCCTTTTTGGAGCTTGTCGGGCGCGCCGTACCGCTCCATACCGCGCCGTACTGCGGCCCTACGCGTACGTGATTGGGGCGAGGTTAGTGTTACCAAGATATGTTTTATTAGCAAATATAAATATTAATAAAACTTACTGGAGAGTTCTCCATTTTGGTGCGCAGTGAACTTGTATATCATAGGATGCAAACGGACAGGTGGGTCACCTGATGTTAAGTGATCACCACCGTCCATAGACACTTGCAACACCAGGGGAGTCGCAAGTGCGTTGCCAACCTGTCTTGGTGGAGAGGGGGATTAAGGGAAGGTGGAAGGAGAGGGGAGGTGAGCCTCCGTCGCTCTCTCTGACCGAACGAAACGCAACAATGCAAGCACTATTACTTCACATCGTTGTGTCTGTGGGTGGGGTGGTAGTACCGCGGGCGAGCCGACCCATTCATGCTGTATGGTTTAGGGTCTCAATGTTTAATTAGAAGAACATTTGTCAGCACTCATCTCGTTACATTATATATGCGATGCAACACTTGTACTATAGTACTGGCCTCATTGCTGCGCTTTGTATACACCGCTGGTTATTTTTTCTAGATTTTTTTGAGAATATTTAAAAGTGTGGTCACACCGGATCCGGGCGGGTACCTGGCTTTATTGTTTGATGGTGTTCCCGGGTGTCCCGGCTGTCCTGGTTCTCTTTAACAGGAATTACAATTTCCATTTTCTTTTGTTGTTAGACGTATAAATAGCATTCTCAGGTCGTTTTAGCGCCGGCCTCAGTTTTTGTGTAACATTTGAGTTTTGGATGAATGTTTTTTTATAAGATTAAATAATTTTATGCTACGTTAAACATGGCTTCGATTTGTTTAGGTAATTTAATATCAATGTATGTAATTCCAATTCATAAACATAATTTGGTAATTACTAACCCGTATGGTTCTGAAATCTTTACATAGTATAAAACAAAGTCCCCTACCGCGTATGTCTGTCTGTCTGTTCGCGGTAAACTCAAAAACTACTGAACAGATTTGGTTTATGTATATAATTTGTCAATGATTTTTAATAATCAGGGCGGGACAACGTCTGCCGAGCCCGCTAGTTACAGATAAATTCAGCGAACAAAATGTTAATATTCGTACGTAATGTTTGAAAATTGAAAATACATCAATTCCGATAATATGAAAGTATAATAAATTTTATTTCATTTAGACATACTTATATATCAATCGTACGTATATATGTCTGTTTATTTATCAATGTGAATTTGTTCTGATGAGGGAGTTAACTACGTGAGATCATGTTTATATGAGTAACTATTGCACACGAACGAAGTCGCGGGCAGAAGCTGGTTTATAATATTAGTATGGACTAACAAGGATCAGTCCAATAGTACTCTGTATCTACAAAAGAAAAAATCTCTTACAATTTGGAATCACTATTATAGTAAGTATAGGTTTTTTTAGTGTTTCAGTGCACATAACGAGAAATCCCGTATAATAATATTACTTTATCGTTCGTCTGTCTGTACGTACGTCAAGGCCATTTTTCACGAGAGGGGTTTAAAAAACATATTTCAAGATAAATGCAACAAGCAAATAAAATACGTTCATTCTAAAACGCGCACTCACTGTCTGATAAGCATTACTGGCTAGTTTCCGTAGAGATGTACTATTCAAGGTTGGCACAAAGGGAAATTAAGGCTCATAAAATTAATTTAATTATAATGCACTTCTAATTCCGTCTAAATGTTTGCTTATTTGATTTTAAATATCTATCACATAATTTTGGACTGCATATTATAAATATTGACTATAGATTTGTTTTAAGAGATAACGTTTAATGATATGTCGTGTGCGGTGGACGTGCGCGGTTTTACTGCGACGGTCACCGGTCGAATGTCTGCAGATACGTCCCAAGATATAAGTTTTAGTTTCACGATAAAGTTTAATGTTGTGGAACACGCGACTCACGACCAACTTCATTATTAGAGATTTATGTGTCCGTGCGTTTATCAGATCCAACTGTGTTATCGTAACGAATGCATTTTAGTTTTGTTTACAGAAAACGCTCTGTTTGCAATTTGGATAAGCTTAAGTTTTACTACCATTTACGGTAAGGCGTATATGTGTATGTGCAGCACGCGCTAACGTGACACACTAATATCAAGTAAGTAATATATATATCGCTTAAAAATAAAAAATAAAAATATATGGCAAATGAAATCCAAAAGTAGTTAGAAAATCGTTTTTTTTTCTATTTAACTTTGTTAGGGCATTGATAGGACTTATAGAATCGTCGACACAATTTCCATTTTACTTGGATATTTGTTGCCTCGACTTACGTAACAATCTTATTGTAACTTATTGTAACGATCTAACGATATCGATTGGGTGAAGGAAACCCTTATGAACTGGGTATAGAAGCCCCTTCGCGGCTGGGATGTACGAATCCGAATATGTAAACAAGCATCTGTAAGTTGATTAAATTGGCGCTCTTCTTGACACCGCAATACAGCTATACCAAGATATTCTACAGTGTCATCTATTGGTACTTAAATTACTTAATAGTTTTATTGATAAAAGAGATGTAGTCCGGTGAAGCAGTAAAGGCCTTGCAAAAGCAATAGCGTGATCAGTTGGAAAAAACAATTGATAAGAGAATGTATTTTAACATCAATACATATGGCGCTATGTATTAAATACAATGTTTAAATTGCTGTGCTAGGTAAAGGCGCGGTGTACGTAATAGAGCGCATCTAAAGATCTAAATGTACAATAAGTCGGTCGCGGGTGCGCTCCGCACCGCTATAATTCACCCGTACACTTTTGGCAGAGTACCAAGAACATTTAAAAACTTTTCATCAACTTACTGGAAAATTTAATCGCGCTCAACTAACTGCGTCTAGCCCAACAACTTCAATAAAACCTAATATTATAAATAATACGATGCGATGTATTAAATCTTCTGTCAAATCTTCTGTTTATTTGATTCCTAATTGATTTTACTTGTTTAAAAATATATAAAAACTACCCACGCGTTTTATTATTATCTGTTGCTATTATTATTTCCGGTAATTACTATTTGTTGTAATAAGTGTTAAGTTATATGAAAATGAATATTATCTAAATATTCTTTGCGTTTAAATATCCATACAAACCTCCATACAATACAAATATCCTTACAATATTTTCCCGAGGATCAGTTGAAATGTACAGAAGTTGATGTGGTGCAGCGATTTCTAGTAATGGGTTTTTTATAGCATATAGCGTTTGACCGTAATCTCACCTGATGTTAAATAACTGAGGGACTATTTCGCAATAGCAGCTGCCAGACAACAACCCCATAAGTGCTTGGCGACAGATTTTGAACGTGCATGTGGTAGCGTGGTAGCCAGGGAGACACGCTTAGAAAAATGCCTGTCACCATGTCGCGATGTTTTTCTGCACCGATAGCACCAGCTCATTCGCTAGAATTAGAACCTACGTCTATCGACGCGGTATCCGAACACACTAATCACTCATGGAACCTTCTCCACTATTATACCAAGAAAACACAGCTTAATATTTGTATCAATATTAATAATTTATGCGAGAGAAGCTACCTACCGAGTCCGTACACAATCAAATTGGCGATTGTAAAACACAACATAACTTACGTTCTAAAATATTCATAGGTGAGTATGGCGTGGTGTAGTGTCGCGGCGCGCGGCAGCCTTCTTATCAATATTCGTATGAACTTAATGTACGAAAAACGGTTTGGAGTGTTATTCGAGATAAACAGCGGCTCCTGAACACTATCAAAATGCCCGTAATCTTTCCTCGACCAACTTATACATCATCAGCAAATATCTTTTAAAAGGGTTCGCAGTGCAGACGACCTCTTTATTGCGTACTTTGCAAAGCGATAGCGTAAATGCTTAGATATCATACCGGCCATGATGTAAAGAAAAACCTGTATCTTTTCTATAGACTACTTGTACGATGATTTTGGTACCACGAATACAGAGTCTGAGAATTATGACTGGCACTTAATTTGAATTTGGAATTTTATAGCCTTTTTTTGTTTTATAACCTGTGCTCTTTCGAAATACATATTTAAGAGGTGGATTCACATTTCAGACAAATAATTAAATCATCAAAAATGTAAAGTCGAATGAATGCAAGGCCACACCGCCGCTGAAACGACTGCAAAACTGAAAATTCTTGCCAAGGGAGAGAGACAGGAACGTTGCAATCTATAGCACATTATTTTCTGGTGGATCGAAGTATCTATAACGCACTTTTAAAAATTATTTTGTTTTGTGTATTATTAACATTATTCATGTATATTAAACTATTACAAAGTATTGCCTACAATTAGTGTTTACCACGTCCATAGTATATTAATCTCATTCTCTTAACAATGAATTGCAATAGTAACGGGTATTGCGAGTGAGAACTACACACAACTTTTTTTAAATTTTTAAGGTTTTTGGATTTTATATATAAACTAGCGGACCCGGCGAACTTCGTTTCGCCTAGAAGTCGAATGTCAAATCATCGTCAATAGTCACAAAACCGACCAAGAGAGAGTCGGAGAGTTCTGAACAAAATTTCGTCAATCACAGATTTTTTGTTTTAAATTGAATGACGTTGACATTCGTTACGCGCGTTTTTTAAAATATGCAAAATTAAATGTATATTTTTCAATCTTTCTGAGAGATTTTCTTAATATTTGTTTCTGTAAGAACCTTGTACAGAGTATTAGAAAACTACAAAAAAAAAATAAGTCAAATCGGTCAAGCCGTTTTCATGTTATGTCGTGACAACGGAAAACGGGTTTCATTTTTATATATATAGATTAACGATTTGAACGATACCCAAATCAAAAAGCCAACTTTGTAATTAACGGACACTACTCATTATACATATTTCTTATTAGGAGTTTCCGTCTGTAAGTGTCATTATTTTAAAATTCTAACCGATAGTACTTATTTAGTGTTAGTATTCCGGAAGAATTTCAATGACAGTTGTGACACACTAACCATAGTTTATTATGAGACATGTTGTGCTATAACGCACCATAGAGCATGCCGGGGGATGTTGGGGAACCGAGGGGGCGGGGCGGCTCGGTAAGACGGAGGGTGACGCGGATTTTTATTTGTGATATATGGAAGACGTGGCTCGACTTGGAGCGTTAGAATGAGCTGTTGAAATGTTTCCCGGGTTTCTCCATATATCATAATATAGTTTTGCAAACGTTTGTTTGCAATACAATAGCGCAATCAAATAACCGCGAAGGGAAAACCCATATCCATTTTCACAAATAATATTGTCATTAAAAAAATATAAAAATGCGCCTGTAGCAGATGTATTTATCGTTTGTGTATTACATGGCTTGGATTTTTATAGTACGCGATACCTTAATTATAATTATGGTGACTTGTGAAGTGCAGTAAACTCTTGTTATTCGCGCGGGATACGTTCCATAACTATGCCCCGAATACGAAAATCGTGATTACGGAATTGTATTTTCTATAGAAATATAAGGGATGCGTTCCAAGGTAAACAAAAATGTGGTGTGGCTGTGTCATGGACATGGCCGTTTGTTGTACGTGAATACGTATTTACGGCTATATTTTCTATATAAATTATTATTATTTTTGTATGTCATAGTCATAAGAACTCTTTCTGGTTTCCATGTATGTTCATGATAGCAACTGTTAACGGGTTCAGGAAATAAATCAACTAAACAAATAATTACTGTGTTATTAACTTTATTAATTACAGGTCTGTGTGATCCGCTCGGACGCATTCACTTTTTTACGTTGTCGAGACTGCTTGACTCACGCTATACGATATCTGTATTTCGATTTAGCTTTTCGACGCGTATATGCCGATATTTTATATTTTCTTGGTATTTTTTTAAGACCTTATTATATACACAGTAATAATTTTACTCTGATGTTAATGATACTAATATTTTAATGTAATCAATAGACTTTGATAAGAGCTGTCGATTGAAACTTAAACAAATGTCGTAACTTCACCGAGTCGAAAGTTATACACTATATATATATATATATGTCGGAGGAAGCTATAAGTCGAGTTGATTATTGTTTGCACACATAATATTATTTGTCTTCATCTAAATTCTTAATTTAATTTTATTTGATTTATAACATTTTTCCATAACTTAAAAGCCTTAATAATCTGATAAAAGTTAAGAATATTGTAATTCACATAACGACCAATCAGAACAGACCATGTGCCTCGAGCGGAGTCGAGACAACATTTACTTTAAAAGGCGTACAGTTTTATTACTTTCAAAATACTTAATTTTTATTCTATTTCATTTGTTACATTTTTCTATAGCTTAAAACCTTAATAATGTAATAGAAGCTACATACAATGTAATTTACGTAATGACCAATCAGAGCAGAGCTAATGCCTCGAGCGTGGTCGAGGCGCCATCTTTACTTTTGGAAGGTGGACAGTTTTATATGGGACATTCGTTTGGTAGCACCAGATCGAGTTGGATCGTTGATGAGAGTATTATTATATTCGGTGATTAAAGTAAGATCGGTGCCCCGAACTCGCTGCTCGGTCGTAGTTGTTAATTTTTGCAACGATATCATTGTATAGTGTAAAACTATTGTTGAATCTAAATTAAAATACATGAAACTGTCTACATTGTGTTTTGTGCTCGCATTTTACCCGAATGACGCCCACTAATGCCGTAACCACTAATGACGATGTCAACGGGAATAACGTTCTCCCCCACATATATATAATGGAAATCTCAAAAGCCAGCAAAATGGCCTCGAAATCGTGGTGCTTATCCCTCTGCCGGGTACGATATGTTACAGTCCTAACTTGGCGTAATCAATTCTTTGATCCTTTACCTATACAGCGGTATAATTTAGTTTTGGAGGTAGAGAATAGATTCGAAACTACATTGCCAAACTGTATTCCCCGATTTAGTTATATTTAGGTTTTTGTTAATTGCCCCTGTATGGTAGCAAATTACTGACGTATTTTTTAGTTTATACTTCAGGAACAAAACAATATCGAAACAAATTAATTAAATTATATGATACTGATGATTATAGGCGGATTTTTTGGTAATTTTTTTTTTATTGTCGTCAAAAATTACTTACAACCCCAAATTTTCCCCTTCCTAACCCCACCCTCCAATTTTTTATTCGCGATTTTAGTATTTTTGTATGAACGATATCAAAATAATTCAACGGTCGGATGTTGCTGAATGACAGATGGCGCTATGTCCGTCTCATCGAAACTTCTTCCACATACGTCTAAATCATTTCACTAAACCAACTTGGTATGTGTTCGATTGAGTCCCTGAATTGTATGGTTCTATAATTAGAAACGGTGGGAGCCGCTGCAACCGGGTTCTAGGTTTTTTTAAGGTCTTTCGAGTTTGGAAATACAATGGGAACCGGTAGGTAACTGATTTCACGCAGAAGAAGCTGCGCCGATCACATAGTAAATATATATACACTTACTCTGGCCATAAATACCGTTACAATAAAAAATAAACAAAATATTACATTTGAATTTGGAATCTGTCATTTTTATATGATTATTCATTGAGTTTTCTCATTTTGACGAGAATACATTGTACAGTATTTTGCGATATTAAAATGGAGTGGGGTGATAAAGAGAACCGAATCGCTGTGATTGCATTACACAAACTAGGTATGGCACCAAATGCAATATTTAAAACTCTCCATACGCTTGGTATTAGTAAAAGGTTTGTGTACCGGGCTACTAATAGGTACAATGAGACCTCCACTATTTGCAATAGAGAAAAAAAATGTGGCCGTCCACGTAGTGTTCGTACGAAAAAGGTGGTAAGGGAAAGAATTCGAAGAAATCCTCTCCGAAAGCAAAATATTTTATGTCGTACTTTAAAAGATGACTTAGGAATTGCAGCCTATAAGAGACGTACTGTTAATTTCTTACCTGATAATTTAAAAAAGAATAAGGTGGTAAAATCGTAATACCTACTGAAGCGGTACGTAAAGGGAAGTCACAGAATTTTTTTCTATACGGATGAGAATGGATGGTCCTTGGTCCTTCCAGCAAGACTCGGCGCCGGGTCATAAAGCTCGGTCTACGCAGTCTTGGTTGGAAACGAACGTTTCGGATTTCATCAGAGCTGAAAACTGGCCGTCGTCCAGTCCCAATCTTAATCCGCTGGATTATGATTTATGGCCAGTTTTAGAGAGTACGGCTTGCTCTAAACGCCATAATTTGGAGTCCCTAAAACAATTCGTACGATGGGCATAGAAGAATTTTCTAAGAGTGCGTATTTCTATTGATAACTGGTTTAAAGGACTGTATTGCAGCCAATGGAGACCACTTCGAATAAGCTTTTTATATTTTTAATTATTTTATATTTGTGTATTAAACTAACAGACTCTAAAAGTAATAAATGTTAATTGCAATAGATTTTTTTTCTTTGTTTCAGTATTTAAGGCAAGACTAGGTATAGACCGTGTAACCACTATCTATATAATTTGAAGAATTGACCTCAAACCCTCGCAGCTTTAATATTTAAAATTTGTAAACGAAACCGGCCAGGGCTTCTTTCCCTTTTTGTCTCTTTTGTAAAAATGACTTACGGAGTGAAATTTACTTTTGAACGAAATCAATGAAAAATACTGTGTCTTGGAAATAATCGAGTTTGAAAACCTTTATTTATATAGAAGCAGTTACATCACATATTTACTAATTTATTAACTAAAGTCTGTAATGTATTTTAGAATAACGCTTTGTGGCATACCCGTGGTTGTGATGAGATGCAATTCACAATTACAATACATTCATACAAATAGCTGGTTGGAAAGATGGCGTAAAGATTTTAATTTTCGAAAGTATTTGTTGTATTATAATAGGTCACAAAAACGCGGTCTTAATAAATAGATTGTATTGGTATTCCTTACGTACTATAAATGTATAAATTTGACATCAAAAATGTTGAAGGAAAACTGAGAACATTTTGTTTGAATCACGTAAAAGTGCCCACCGAAGCCGACGTTGCTGCTTGTTCGCTCCTCCGCTCGCCCGCCTCTCCGCCCTGTCGAGATAAAAGAAAAATGCCGGGATATAATCCCACTAGAAGGCGGATCGTTGTCGGTATCAGCGCTGTGAACGCGTACTGCGGATAACAACAATACCTCCTCGCTTCAGCCTCACTATACGGTTTCACTGTTACCTTTGATGAAAGGTTTGGTTACGGCTAAACGAGATTTTTACAGCTTTGTTTTTTTTTTAATAAAATGATATACAAAATGACATACACTACTAGTAAGCATATTATGCGCTAAAGCTAGTGGGCAAACACCAATGTCAAATTGTGATTGTATTCCGGGTAATCAGCTCACTGCAAGTATCCTCGTTTAAAACCAACCGAACTTGAATTGGAAGCAGGATACAGTTTTCAATTCACGTATTGGTTGTTGTAACGTATGTTGGAAGGATCATCGCGTTTGTATTGGGACTGACGTTAGCAGTTTGATCATTTTCTTTCTTGTAACAACAGCAAAAGAAATATTTTCCATTATCTCTTCCTAGTACAAACATGTCACGAATCCAATGCTCTGATATTGACATTATTACGCTTCGTAATTTAATACGTATCATCCTTTTATGAACTCTTTCGTTTCTATACTTTACTACTAGGTTTCTGAACTAGAGTGGGACTAACTGTTGCTTTCCATCGAGATGAATTTGAATTATTGTTCAACTGTCAGTATGTAAATATTGTTTTTATTATTATAGTTAATCTATATATCTATCTATATTTATACTAGCTGACCCGTGCAACTTCGTCTGCACCAAATCGCTTATCACTGGCTTCAATTGTCTTTTTAAACGCGAAACATTATAATAAACCTTAAATCCGATTGCAGCTACACCTACGGTTTCCAATTGGGAATTCAAACTACCAACGGACTCACTCAAACATATACCCAGATGGTATATGAGAAATATTTTAAAATAAGATTACAACTCATTCGTAGCATCATCTACCGGGTTCAATTAAAATAAAAACTAACCTACATATTGGTGGTAATGTAAAAAAAACTTAAGAGGTCTATGGACCCCCAGTTTCTAACGATATTCCTTTCGCTTTTTTGTAGACCTTTACTATACAGCTAGTTAAATTGTAAATTAAACTATAAAATATATTCATAAAGTAAATAATGATAAATGAAACACTGATATCATAACTATTTTCAACTTGCATTAAAACTTTTTCACACTCCATTGTATTAAAGAAATATATAAATATTAAAAAGATATGAGCACTACGCGTCAACTGTCACTTGCCTGTAACTATGCGCCCAAGAGCTAGCAACGGTTTTGACAACAAATTTCAATAAACCAGTTTTTTATATATCTTTATGTTTTTCCGAACAGCGTGCGGGCTACCTGGCTGCGTTTATTAGTGCATATCGCACCTTCACAGTCAAAAATATTGATATGTATATACGTTTTGAATGTTTTGTTTTTCACTAACTTTGCCAGACATTTTTGTTATTAACAATATTGTGCCCGATGCTATTTTTTGTAAATAAAAAAGTATGTTCAAACCACGTTAAGATAGCTGTAATTTTAATATTATTTTATTTAGACATAAAAGAGGGTAAATTAAAATAATATGTATAGAATAACTTAGCTTTAGCTATAGTTTAGCGCAACATTGGCTGTATGATAAAGATAGCGATAATTGTGTAATAAGCTAATAGACGCATGTATTCAATATGGCGTCAGTCCCAAGTCATATGTGTACGTTTATCGCATTGTTTACGGTGAAATCTCAATATCATAATGGTTAATAAAATGATATATGTTCGTTGCAATGAAAAAAATAAAATGGTTTGAAATTAAAATTCATGTTTTTAATATTGTTTAAAGGTTACTGTGTGTTATGCGGTACTCAAAAGTCAGGGAGGACGCATCGAGAGTATGCAGACAATGATGATCGTGGTCGTTGTGATTATAGGAGTACTTCTGGCATTTTTCGCCTATAAAACATGCAAGGATTGCCACTGTAAGCTGGTCCAGAAGGAAATAGTAGTAAAAGTTGTTTGCTCATAGGTGCGGTAAAATTGTGTAGTGCGAAAATCATTACGTAAAGAGTGCAGAAAATGATCGATGGAAAGGTTAAGTACAATAAGTGAGTTAATTAAAACTTTATGTGAAAGTATTAGAAAGTTAGGTCCAAAAAGACGTGAAGAAAAGTTAGGTCATCAAAAATTTAAAGAGGCAGAAGAATTATAACAAGAACATAAAATATTAATAACTGATGTAAGTTTATGTAGTAAAACACCAAAATTAGATATAATGGGATATAATTTAGAATTTTTAGCTAATAAGATAGAGTGTGTTTACACAAAAATAATTAAATGTAAGGGAGAAATAGATATATCAGAAAATACTAAATCAGAAATACGTACAAAAAGTGTGGAAAGTACGTCATATAAAATGGAGAATTTTAACTTAAAAACAGCGAGTACTTTGATTCCTTTTATGGACGGAAAAGAGGAGACTACAGCAAGAATTATAGAGAGCAGTGAAATGTATGAAAGTTGTTTGAAAGATGAGGAAAGTAAAAAATTGCTAATTACATTTGTTATAAAGACACGTTTATCAAATCCAGCAAGACTTAAGTTAAAAAGTAGTTATTTAACCGTGTCCGATCTAGTAGAAGATATTAAAGCTTGCCTTCTCACAAAAAAGTCAGCAAGCTCAATAATGGAACAAATAAACGAAAAATTAGTAATTAATAGGTTTGCTATTTTGGATTAAGGAACCGACGTCTTAGTACTATTTTGGCAGCCCGTGACTACAGCAAGTTGAAAGATGCTGTTCGTGCAGCTAAAGATGAGGAGCTGTCCCGCCCTGGGTCTGTGGGTCACGACACGGTATTTATGTACACACGAGGTAAGAAGCGTACAGTATATAATGAAGGTCGAGGAGATAATTACTACCAGGGTAACTCAATGTATCGTGGTGTATGTACCTCTCGCTATCGTGGTGGTGTTATAACCCAAAATAATAAACACGGAGTTTTCATGCAGCGCCAATTAACCCATGCAGCAAGAGGAAACAATCGGGGGCATTACCAGCAGCGAGGCTACTCAAGGGCTTGGAAGAGAAGAGAGAATATAGAGGTGGCCAACAGAACAATATGTATGTCGTTGCTGAAAACAAGGAAGAGAAAGAAGAAGACATTAATCTAGGTGAGTTTTTTCGGACAGACTAATTACGTTATGACATGCGAGAGTCTAGATTATATTTGTTTGTATCTTGGAAACCAAAAACTGAAATTTTTAATTGATACGGCTACTTCTATTTCTATTATTACTTCCAAGTTAGTACAAAATCATTTTAAAACTTATTACGATAAAACACTGATAAAAGGTATAGGTGGAAAAGTTCAAGCAAATAACTTCGCATACATCCCGCTACAATTACAAAATGGTGTAGAGTTTCGTCACAAGTTTTATCTATTCGACACTGTCCCGTGTAGAATGGATGTTATTATCGGTATAGACTTTCTGAGAAATTATAATGCAAACATAGATCTACCAACGAATAAGACTTGCTTACAATTAAATAACAATGAATATAAAGTTAATATACAGAAGCATCATTGTAATAATATACATTTGGAAAGTTATATAACTATTCCAAGTATAAGCGAGTCAATACAATATTTAAATATAAATAAAAACATTTATAAAGATTGCGTGTTACATACTAAATAGTTAGAGAAACATTTATTTTTGACAAGTAGTATAGTTCAACCAAAAAGAGGTAAAATTCCGGTAAAAATTCTAAATACAAGCGAGAATTGCATAAAAATTAACAATAATAATTTAATTGATGCCAACGACATAGATTATTTAGAAGATTACAATATTTATTCCGTCAATAAAAATCAAAATGATATGAAACGCGTGAAAAAATTATTAAGTGAACTAAAATTGTCACATTTAAATTCTAATGATAAAGAACATATAGAAATTATATGCGCAAAGTATGCTGACGTATTTTTCGTAGAGGGCGATAAGCTTAGTACTGGGAATGTCGTGCCACAGTCCATATTTGTGAAACCTAATACGAAACCCGTATATGTGAAACCTTATCATTTGTCACAGTCTTCTAAACTAGAAATTAATAATCAAGTTCATAAAATGTTGAATGATGACATAATAGAGCCTTCCAATAGCGAATGGAATACTCCAGTGCTTTTAGTTACAAAAAAATCAGAGGGGAAAAATAAATGGCGACTAGTGGTGGATTACAGAAAAATTAAGTGATTACAGAAGAATCAATTCAGAATGATAACTTCCCATTACCTAATATTACAGAAATATTAGACTCACTTTCAGGTAGTATTTATGTTAGTCGTGTAGACTTGCAACAAGGGTTTTTTCAGGTTGGATTACAACCCGAAAGTACAGACATCACTAGTTTTTCAACAAGTTCAGGACAGTTTCGTATGAAACGTCTTCCAATGGGTCTTAAGATTTCACCAAGTGCATTCTCTAGGGCTATGTCTATAGCAATGTCAGGTCTTGCTTTAGAAACGTGTTTTCAGTATTGCGACGATCTAATAGTGTTTGGAAGGTCAGCATAAATTCACAATAGAAATCTTACGGATATTTTTGAAAGACTTAGAAAAATGAACCTTAAATGAAACCCATCAAAGTGCGATTTTATGAAAACACAACTGCTCTATTTAGGTCACGTAGTGTCAGCCAAAGGTGTCTTACCAGACCCAGAAAAAATTAATGTATTACAGAAATATCCGATACCCAAAAATGCTGAAGAGGTTAGACGATTTGTAGCATTCTGTAACTACTATAGGAAGATCATAGCTTCATTTGCGGAAATTACAGTACCTTTAAATAAATTATGCCGAAAGAATGTAAGCTTTATATGGACTGAGGAGTGTCAAAAATGCTTTGAAAATCTTAAAAATAAATTAATTAGTTCACCAATTATGCAATATCCAGATTTTTCGAGAGAAAATACTTTTATTCTCTAAACAGACGCATCAGGTACAGCAATAGGTTCAGTTTTATGTAATAACGACCTAAGACCAGTGGCATACGCGAGCAGACCATTAAACAAAGCCGAAATTAATTATCCTACAATACAGAAAGAGATTTTGGCTGTAGTTTGGAGTATAAAACATTTTAGACCATACTTATATGGAAGAAAGTTCACTATCATGACCGATCATAAACCTCTTATCTATCTTTTTGGCATCAAAGACCCATCCCATCCACACGACTTCTAAAATTTAGATTACTTCTAGCAAAGTACGATTTCGATATTAAATACATAAAAGGTTCTGATAACGTACTAGCGGACGCATTGAGTAGGGTGACCATCAGTTCAGATGAATTAAAATTAATGAATGAGAAAATTATAAATATGGTTATGACTAGAGCACAAAAAGCAAGGGCAGATTCACAGAGAAATAACTTACCATCAGGAATAGGTGACAGTAGTTCTCTTAATATGCCTGCGGACCCGAGGTTTGGCCAACCTAGGATCGCAGAGATATTAAGAAAACCAACTGCAGCAATTGAGTTGAAATTTATAAGTGGAAAAGATTTAATTAGGAGACAGGTACAATATGAAAAAGAATGTCTAGCCTATGTTGAAAATGAGTTGACTCATTTATTAATCTCAATTATATGTCGCAATTGTCGCAAATTCGTTGCGGATTTATTGAATAATTGTTGTAATGCAATAAATATTAGAGAACTATGCATAGTAAAAGATGAGAAAAATATGAAATTTATAAAAGAATTAGTCGACGAAATAAAAAGTAGAGAAAAGTGGTCCGGTCCACACTTAAATATTCTTAGAGGAATAAAAAGAATCCTGGAAAATGACGAAAAGACATACATCCTACATGATTATCATTTACTGCCTACAAGCGGGCATGCAGGTGGTCGACGAATGATAAACAATATAAAAGGTAAGTACTTTTGGCCAGGAATGGAGAATGATGTACGTAATTCGTAGCTAAGTGTCAGAAGTGCCACTTAAGTAAATATTCTAGGAATATTGTAGAGCCAATGGTTATTACTACAACGGCAACAAGTGCGTTCCAAAAGGTATATTTAGGTTTAGTGGGGCTCCTAGATAAGGATTTAGAAGGTAATGTTTATATTTTAAGTTTACAATGCGAGCTAACTAAGTATGTCGAGGCATACCCCTTGCAGAGTAATGATACGGTAAGTATTGCAAAATCATTCGTAAACAATTTTATGCTTAGATACGGTCTGCCTTCAACTATCGCGATGGATCGCGGTACAGAATTCATGTCGGAAACCATGTCTCAATTATGTAAGTTACTTCACATAGAAAAAATTAATTCCACTGCTTACCACCATCAGTCTATTGGTGCTTTAGAGAACACGCATAAGCATTTAGCATCATTTTTAAGAATTCAGTGTGTCGGGCACCCTGAGACTTGGAGCCAGTGGTTACAATTTTGGTGTTTCTCTTTCAACACCACAGTACATTCAGAAACCAAATACTCACCGTTTGAATTAGTTTTTGGTAAACCCTGCAACGTACCTAGCAATTTAACTAATAATATAATAGATCCCTTATATAATCCAGATGATTATGTTCTAGACCTTAAGTATAGGATACAAGTAGCACATAGAGAAGTAAGAAATAATGTATTATTAAGAAAAACTAATAGGAAATTGATATATGACAAAAAGTGTGATCCGATTGAATATAAGAAAGAGGATTTGATTATAATAAAAAATGATACTGGGAGAAAGTTGGAACATTTGTATGATGGACCATATAAAGTGTTAGAAGAGAGTGAACCAAATGTTATTATAGTAAAAGGCACGAAACATTTAACTATACATAAAGACAGAACTAAAAAAAAAATATCTTAAACAAAAAAAAATTGCTTTCTTTAATGTTTATGCTAACCCTATTTAGAATCTAAGGTTGTATTTAAAGATAAGTGCATTAAACGCTTGTCTTTAATATCGGACGTATCATTTTGAGTTCCCAACTACCACGTGACACACAGTTGTCAGAGCCCGCAAACTTCGAGGCTGGCATATATGCCAGCAACCAACCAAGCAACCGCAACAGCAACCAATTAAGCTCTGAACGATGGCTCGATACATGGTCATACTTACGAAGATTAAAAACAAATCGAATGCATTTCTTAAGTAATCTGTCTAGTTTGTTATGAAGGTCAGCGTTCAGTTCGTAAAATCATAGGAAATAAATTATAGGAAATATTATAGATTCCACTAGCATCGTTTTCGTTTTAACTGGGAGAAAATTTTTCAGGCGATAAAAAGACTTTAGAGTACCGATCACTTTCTGACTAACCTTGGAAATATGAGTTCTCCAATACAATCATTGTGGCATCAATGTGTAAAGCAAGGTCCTTTACGTCCATACTAAACGGTATGACAAGACCACTGAATATACTCTGAGGCAGCGAGCTGAAGTCTATTCTGGTAATCATACGAGAGCTCCCAATTACAGTTGCTTGACATGTGGAAGGATTAACTGATGAGCCAAACCTCTCAGACCAATCCCTTAAGCCATTTAGATTCCGGTTAATAGAATAAATTGCAGCTGATAGAGAATCTACTGCGGCCTGTGTGTATAATTGCAGGTCATCAGCATATAAATGATATGTACATCGCAGTTCATGAGTTAAGAGCTTAATAAAGAGGGAGAAAAGAAGAAGTGAAAGTATACCACCCTGAGGGACGCCAGCACCAAGCTCACACCAATTAGACGTAGCCCCATTTATACGAACCAACTGTTGTCGTCCCTTTAGGTATGAAGCTAACCATGCCAGTGCCTCTAATGTGATATTATAATGAGAAAGAATAGCCAGGAGTATGTCGTGATTAACAGTATTAAAGGCATTGAAAATCTACTAGAACCAGCACAGTAATCATTTTATTTTCCACTCCATTTCTCAATTCAACAGTCACTTTAAGCAAAGCTGTAACTGTACTGTGACCTGGCCTGAAACCGGATTGTAGTGGACTCAAGATATTGTTGCAACTGTTGTTTATTTTATTGTATAGAAAAATGTTTCCTTATTTCATGTACTTAAAAGTATTTGTCTATAAATTTTGAAATAAACATTTCTAACACACAACTTCTCATTTAAATATTTCATGTTCTTGACATATTGTTAACACAATTATTTGTATGGTGCACAGCGCGTATATGCACAATAGATGGCGTTATGAATAATAATTTGTTACTAAACTATAACAACACTAGGGGTGTTGTGTTAACAAAATATTACAATAAAATTAAGACATACATTTCTTTGACTTAATTAATACTTTACTGAGGAACAAGTCCTATCATTTCCAAGAATTTATAATGTTTATTGGATATTAAACCTTTTGTCAATAAATCGGCAGGCATATCTTGTGTTGACATATACATAACTTTAATCATATTATTTTTTATTGCATCTTTGACAAAATGGTAACGTACGTCAATATGTTTTGTTCTGAGTGATTGGTGACTGGTCGTCAATTTTAATGCACTCTGATTATCACAATGTAACATAATAGTACATAATTTACCTGTAATCTCATTAAACAAATTTCTTAAATATATAGCTTCTCTAGTTGCTTCTGATAATGCTACATACTCGGCTTCTGTACTAGAAAGAGAAACTGTTTTCTGTTTTCTGCTCTGCCATGATATCACTGAGCCACACATGGTAAAGCAGAAGCCAGTATAATATCCCCAAAGCCAGTATAAGTCGGGACCCATCTTCCCATTGCACAGGTCCGGCGGACGGAGGACCCATTGCACAGGTCCGGCGGAAGGAGGAGACGGCCGGTGTGTACCCGGCTGTCTCCTAACAAGACGGGGCCCGGCGGCGGCGCTTTCGCTACTGGGCCAACCGCTGGGGCGGCACGATGAAGTCTATAGAGATCTCGTGCCGCCCCAACTATAGCGGCAGACGTGCACCGTGGGGTTTTAGTCCGTGCGACTCGGACATAACCCACCCCCTCCCCCGGGAGGGTGGCGTATCCATAAGAGAATTCCCCACGTTAAAAAAAAAAAAGGCCGAGACATGACAGCTAAGTACATTAAGCTTCCTATAAGTCTTTGATAGGGTACATCTGTTACACAGTTATCTGCCTTTTCAAGATTTAACTTACATTCTATAGGAGTATCTATGGATCTGCAGTTAAACATTTTAAATCTCAATAACAATTGTTCTATATACTGTTGTTGATCTATTGTAATAGTACTAGATTTCCTATCTACATTTATTCTCATACCTAAATAGCGTTTTACACAACCTAGATTCTTTATTTTAAATTCTGCACTTAATACACTTATCAATTTGTCTGTCTCATTTTTACATGTAGAAAATATCAAAAAATCATCAACATATACTGCTATTATTATTTTAACATTATTACACAATTTTGTAAATAAACACTGTTCATGACAACTTATTTTAAAACCTAATTTATTCAAACAATTTTTGACCCTTTCATACCACATTAAAGATGATTCTTAAGCAATCATCTTCTTAAATAGCTTTTTTAAGTTTTAAAACTTTACCTCTATCTTTACATTCAAAACCTTCAGGAATTGTCATACAAATATTTTCTTTCAAGTGTCCATTTAAAAATGCTGTAATCACATCGAGGTGTGTTATGTCCATACACCATTGTACACTGAGAGCAAATAGCATTCTTAAGGTAGAATGTTTTATCACCGGAGAAAAAGTATCCTCATAGTCAATACCACTTCGTTGTGAAAAGCCTTTGGCCACTAATCTGGCACGATATCTCACTATACTGTTAACATCAAACTTTTTATTCAATACCCACTTGCACCGCACTATTGAAGTATCACTTGGTACATCTATGAGTTCCCATGCCTCATTGCACTCAAATGCCTGTAACTCCTCACGCATGGCCAGCTTCCATTGTTCAGCTTCAGGTCCACACAGCGCTTCAGAGAAGTCTATCTCCTCAGCTCCTGGCAAGTTATTTGAAGTACACATGTTTGTGTAACCATAGCGAGTAGGCGGTCTTCTCACTCTCTTACTATCAACTACTTCACCACCTTCTAGAGCTTGTAACTCACATGATGAAATATCTGTTGATATAACTGAATCAACTGAAGTGTTATTTGTAGTCTCATATGGATCCATATAAACCGATGAATCAGAACTTGTACTAGCCAGAGATTCATTCATCATGGTATTATCCCCCACTGAATCTCTGCTCTCTACGCTTGATTCCAATACATTATGTGTTGTTTGAGTTTCCTTTCTTTGAATCAGGTTCTGTTCTTCATTTTGAACCCAAATAGCTTCCTGTTTTGTTTTTTCAATAAACTGTTTTCCTTCCAACACTATTATGTCTCTCTTAATGTTAATTTCGTTTGTTTTTGGAGCATATACACGATATCCTTTCGCATTGTCTGCATAGCCAACAAGAATGTACTGCTCAGCTTTTTTATCCCATTTCAATCTCCTTTCTTTGGGTATGTGAGCCATTACCGGGCTTCCAAATAAACGAATGTGACTTACATCTGGTTTCTTTTTGTACCACGCTTCATATGGTGTCATGTTTTCAAGATTTGTAGTTATAGAGCGGTTTTTAAGATATACAGCAGTGTTTGCTGCTTCTGCCCAGAACTGCTTTCCAAGCTTTGCATCAAACATCATGCACCTTGCTTTCTCGACAATCGTTCGATTTGCTCTTTCACAAACACCATTTTGTTCCGGCGTGTAAGGAACTGTTTTCTGGTGAATTATACCATTTGTTACCATATAATTCTTCATTTCTTTATTACAAAATTCACCACCATT
>MU159558.1:105856-126964 GCA_015888305.1 Antheraea pernyi | reverse complement strand
AAACTAAAATTGCTTAAATTACTTTTTATAAGATCAGCTATCTGCCAGTGAAAGTGATCTGAAGATCGATCGAATCGTTTTGAAGATAGCATGGCAGACGAAGCCGCGGTTAACAGATAGTCTAATTTAAAGTACCGTGTAACCTAAGTAACGCGCTGTAATTTTCTCTATCTGCCAGTGAAATTCCCGACAAAATCGGTTCAGCCGTTTCGAAGATTACCCGGATCAAACAGACAGACAGACAGACACAAACTTGGCACACATAGCACATTTTTAACTGTGATTTCAAAGTTACAATCCGTCGTTATCTGTACGTTTCCCGAACACAAAACTGGCACAACTGTATTGTTCGCAACAGTAATATTTGATAAACTCGGCGAGTAATCTGCATTGTTAATCCAATCTTTTATCGCCGTCATATGTGCACTTGCACCGGAGTCGACATACCACTCGTGTTTATTATATTTTCCATCCAAAAATACCACACTAAAAGCATGTGACTGCTTAATTCTTTTTAATAATGGACATTGGTTTCTGAAGTGACCACTTTGTTTACATTTATAACAAGTTATAATTTTTTTATCATCTGTCACTTTCGATGACATCGCGCCATATTTAGTAGTTTTGTTCACTCGACTGCAGTACGTTTTTTTCGCAGCGAATGCAGCGCCACTGGTATCCGTATCGTTAAAATTAGAAACCTCCATATCAATCAGCTTTGATTTTATTGAGTCTGTGGTAATTTGAATACCTGAATGTTCTATGGCCATAATCATTGGAGAAAATTTTTCTGGCAAACCTGCGAGCAATAATGAGCCGATCCATTCGTCCGTAATTGCAAAACTCGTGCCTTTTAATCTCTGCGCTGTCTCAATTACTTGCGTTATATACGATGTCATTGTATCGCAACTTACTTGTCGTATTGATATTAAATGTCGCAGTAGGGTTATCTTTCTAGAAAAACCCGAGTCATCAAACATATTCTTGAGCTTTTTCCACAACTCTTCCGAACTTGATGTCTCTTTGATGTGCACGTACAATCCGGTATCTATAGTCAAAACAAGTTTCGCCCTTGTTTTTGCGTCTTCGTCTGGTTTTCTTTCGATCGCCGCCATTGGTTTGATGTAATGTACCATACCTTCTAGCACTAACAAGTTTTCTGCCGCAAAACTCCACTCATCATAATTCTCCCTTCCTTTTAGCTTAGGAACACTTTGAATATAACTCATGGCCATTTTCTGCGCAAAATTCAGCACTTTTCTTAAACTGTAAACTAGGATTACTTAAGAAATCAGGATATTTGCCCATAACCTATTAAAACGTGCTGTCTTCGGTTAACAGACTTTATTAACATTTACAGTTATTGTATAGTGTATAGTGTGTATAGTGCTTACTATATGCACAATAGATGGCGTTATGAATAATAATTTGTTACTAAACTATAACAAAAATTCTTTCACAGTAAGAAAAATATATTAATTCTCAGTGTTATAGATAAAAAAAAAATATTTTGGGAAATGTATATTTCCCATAATTAAACACAAGAAATATAAATCGGCAAAAAATCTATAATATGGCGTGTGAAATAAAGGAATAAAATCTATATCAAAAATATGCATCTATATACATATAGTAAAATGGTAACTAGGCCAAATCTGTACATTAAATATTTTTTGAAAATTATAATCGAGGTAGACTTTGTTATCGATATAGAAGCCAAAAATAATCTTTTTACAATTTTTGTTTGTCTGTCTGTCTGACTTTGTGAACACGTATCACTCAGAAATTACTGAACCAATTTTAACACAGCGATAACTAATATTATAAAGTAACATCTAGGATACTCTTTGTCCCATAAAATGCAAAGGGTTCTCCAGGATAACTGTCGAAAGTAAAAAAAATGTAGTTGATAAAATTCTTGACGGATTGTTGTTGTGCTATATATAGGAGGTAGGTAAACGCTTAGATAGGAGATAGGTAAACAAAAAATTTCTAAGAAAAAAACTAAAAATATTACCGTTTGGTTTCCGAACCGACCTCTGCGTCGTCGTCGGTCTGTATATTGTACAAGTACAGTATGTATTGCGCTACGGCGACATAACGTTTTTATTCAAAATTATCAATCAGTTGAATTAAAAGTATATAATTTAATAGGTTAAATTCTATTAATGTATGTGTTTGTCTCTTTATTATGATCATCTTTTCATTGATTTTCAAACCACAACGATAGTAAAGAAAGTTCACTTCAATAATACTATGTCGACAAAGTTGAAAAATATGGGTAAACGAAACTGTACCTAATATGTAACGGATTTTAGGCTTATTATAAAAAATATTTCTCAGATACCAGCTGGGTATAAGTTTCAGTGAAGTTTGGATTCACAATTGGAAACGGTAGGTGTCGCTGCAACCCTGATTATTAAGGATTTTTGTGTTTAAAAATTGAAACCGATAATAATCGATTTGGTGCAGATGAAGTTCAACGGGTTAGCTAATAAAAAAATAAATTAAAAGTTCGCAAATAAATATTCTACTTGTAAAAGGAAATCGTGATCCGGCCTGAGACAGTCTGCTCACCCGAGTGATATTCGTACTCTATTCTCGCGTTCAGCTCCCGCTTCCCACTAATATCGAATTCTTCAAAGGAATCGTGAACAGGGATTTAAGACATTTATTAGACACGGGTCTAGTACACATGTACTCTTATGTGACAATAACCAGATGAGGGTAGTTGCTAAGTGGGCACTTAAGAAACGTGTTCCACGCCTCTATAATACAACAATGTAGGTAGTTTGGAACAAAAACTCGGGCACAGGTGTACGACATTTGTTCACTATAATGTAGAATAATTGATGACACCACTCATACATATATAATTGCAACGAATAGCAGGTAAAACAGGTAGAATAAGAGTATCTTTGTCATTCTGGTATTAGTTTTCTTCTATTTCGCATTGTGTAATATTAATGCAACTTTGCGACCATCGTTTGATTATTTTGTATAAGTGAAATGGATTTTAAATAATAAAATGTATTCAGAACGGTCACAATAGTTTTTGGAAAATTAAACCAAGTTCGCCACCACCTGGTTTAAACACGATGAAAGGCCCTCTTCGCACTGGATTCATTATTCTATACGTATAAACAATATTGAAATGTCCGGGATAACATCTGAGACTGCTAAATCAATTTTGCCGAGACTTTTACCGGCAAATAAATAACATTTTAGAGTATTATCTGGGCTACATAAATATACATGTTTCAATAGGGGCTTTACAGTAATGATAAAGTTTCGCGGAGGTCATTTAAATAGTCAAAGAGAGTTACATAGGGGCACATAGCAAAAGCATTTGCACGAGATGTGTAATTGAGGATATAAACGAATACTTTTTTGCTTCAGTAATTTCGAAAAGAATTACGTGAAGCTATGTGAAGCCATGCAATAACCAACTGACACTGAGCTCCACACTCGCAACATGTAGCATCTGGAAATAAGATAATAAGGCGTTATCTTTTGACTCTTCTACTAATTGTACTTTCGAAGTACAGGCTCAGTTTAGACGGTTTTAAAATTAAATTAATATATTGTTTTCTTTCCGTGAGCTGATTTTGATACAATTGTTTACAATATAATTGATTGATAATATAATAATATTAAATAAAATAATAATTGATTGATAATAATAATTGATACAAATACCTATTTATTGTTTCAAGTTACACTCAAGTTACTTGTGAAAATCCCATAGAAAAAATATAACATAACAGTTTTAAAAATTAGCTAAAAGTCCATATCTTATTTATTATTTCTCTCTAATAGATTCTAATAGCTGGTGCCCGTGACTTTGTTCGTCTGGGCTATAGTTTTGGTTTTATCAGTTGTGACAGGTTTTTTAATTCTTTTATTAGGGTACTGTTAATAAGTTACAATACTGCTTTTCTCTATACAATATTACATGTTGAGTCATCAGGAATTAAAGCATAAAGTTTTCTGGAGTTTCCAATACACGACAGAACTACATAAAGTTAACCGTGCGAAAAACAGTTTGTGCCAAGGTCTACACCCGCCTCATCATGATCACATGGCAGGGAGCCGGCGACCACAAAGGCCGCCGCCGAGGACACCGTGCAGTATGCCCGGATGGCCCTCAGTACCACAATACGCTGCTCGTTGCATAGAGCACGCACATTGGTGGCACCGAGGGCGTCGGCCCACAGTGGTGCTCCGTACGGGAACACGCCGCGGAGGCTCACCCCTGTGGAACCCTCCTCTTCGTTGTCCGTCTGGTCATTCGTCCGTCGCCGTCCACGTAGGCGACCTCCCTGTCCACGAGGTACACCTCCAAAAGCCGCCGCAGGTACGGGGGCACTCCAAAATAGCGGAGTGCCTCTCGTATGACCCCGTGCAGCAGGCTGTTGAAGGCATTGTCCAAGGACACCGCTAACGCTCTCTCCCCCTGGAAGGTCGCCTCCATGGACAGCGACTTCAGGAGGGTCAGAGCGTCCACCGTGGAACGTCCTGCCCGGAAGCCATACTGCGCGTCCCATAAGTTCGGCCCCACTCCCTCTTGGTGATTGACGACCCGGGATGAAACAATCCTCTCCAGAGCTTTCCCGGCTTTACACTTATAGCAGCGCATGGGTTTCTCATGTAGCAGTTGCACATGTGTCGTACAGCTTGCCGGCCTGCACAATCTCCCTGGCCGTCGCCGCGGGAAGCGTCATATGCACGGCACCTAGGCCCCCCCAGTTTCTAGAGATCCCTCCAGTCTTGATCTCACTCTCCAGGCACTTGGCTTTCACCGCCACGACTGTCACGACCTCTCTAGACCGACGATCCGGATGTCCACTTTCTTGGTCGGGATGACGACCGTGGTGATATCAGCCAAGGCCACCTCGAGCTCCCGAGCCAGCTAAACTGGTTTCTCCTTGTTCTGGGCGGCCGGGAGCTCGATCTTTCTCGACCCAGTGGTCGTCTGTCTCGCCTGCACCTTCTTTATCCCCATATCCGCCAGGCCTACGGATTCTCGTGCCTTTACGAGAACCTCCCTGTAGCCAACCCCCCTGCTGGCTGTGGCCTCCTTCAAGGTCAAGATGACCCCAGAAAATTGGGGGGCGGACGGCAGTCTCTGACCAGGCGCCTTCGGCGGTGCGTTCTGGGGCGTCGCGGTTGCGGTTGCGGCTTTGGAAGCTAAAGCTAGGGCTGGGACCGCTCTCTTTTTTCGACCCACTACAGAGGCCCAGTCGGAGCCAGGTGTCGCTGCCACAGGAGCTGGCAGTTTAGCCCTAGTCAAACCCAGTGCGGCAAAGCTCTCCGGGGCAGCTGAAGACGCTGCCTGGGGCCACCTTGCAGCCTTCGTTGGCACAGTGTTAGCCACTCCACCATCCCTCCTTTTCTTGGCCACCGTCAAAGAAGGGCAACTACTATCTCAGAGCTCATTTACACTGTATTAGGAAGTAATGAAACAATGACTTAAATATATTATTATAATGATATAATATATATTGTCATATTACATATTGTCCATAAGTAATACATTTATGTGCTAATAACTTATTATAAAGACTCCTTCTATCTTCAAAAATATATAATATTGAATTTTAAACAATGAATGAGCTGAATGAAATCTTGTATAAATTATATACCAAAATATAAAAATTTATATCTGTCTAAGCAGTTTTTAATATTCGACAATTTAAATAGTGCTCATAGAACTCGATACAATATTTTTAAATGTTACTATGGTTACTGAGTTATGTCGACGAAAGCGCCGTAAATAAAACCAAATGGCCGCCAAAATGACCAAAAAGACAATATAATTCAAATTACATACATAGATACTGATATAGGAATTTCAATTATATGTATTCTTGGAGTCCAGTACAACGCAGGTCTTACGTACATGTTTACAGTGAACAAAATATTTTTGCTAAATTTCATGCGGACAAAATCGAAGGTAACAGCTAGTCTAAAATAGAGCAACCTAAATGACTTCCTATAAGGTCAGCTATCTGCCAGTGAAAGTTCTGTGAAAATCGGTCCAACCGTTTTGGAGATTGCACTGTGGGCGAAGCCACGGATAACAGCAAATCTAAATTAAAATAGACTAAATTACTTGTTATGATGCCCGCTATCAGCCGGTGAAAATCCTGTGAAAATCAGTCCAACCGTTTTGGAGATAGCATTACGGATGAAGCCGCCGTAACAGCTAGTCTAATTTAGTAGTGGTAGTAGCCTAAGTAACCCACTGTAATTTCAGCTATCTACCAGTTAAATTTTCGTCAAAATCAGTCCAGCCGTTTCGGAGATTACTTGGACAGACAGACCGAAAAAAATTTAAAAAATGCATTTATTATTAGCATGTATACTTTCATACCCAACCAGTAAAAAAAATGTTATTTTGATATTACATGTAGGCACTTTATGTTTATTACATGTATAGAATAGAGGATAAAATATATTTTGACCATTGTAACATACAATATTAAATTTGTATATTGCCATTGCGTATTTAAGGCATAATGTATAAATAAATAAAAATAAGAATAGATTTTCGTTATTATTAGCGTGTATACTTTCATACCCAACCAGTAAAAAAATGTTATTTTGATATTACATGTAGGCACTTTATGTTTATTACATGTATAGAATAGAGGATAAAATATATTTTGACCATTGTAACATACAATATTAAATTTGTATATTGCCATTGCGTATTTAAGGCATAATGTATAAATAAATAAAAATAAGAATAGATTTTCGTTATTATTAGCGTGTATACTTTCATACCCAACCAGTAAAAAAATGTTATTTTGATATTACATGTAGGCACTTTATGTTTATTACATGTATAGAATAGAGGATAAAATATATTTTGACCATTGTAACATACAATATTAAATTTGTATATTGCCATTGCGTATTTAAGGCATAATGTATAAATAAATAAAAATAAGAATAGATTTTCGTTATTATTAGCGTGTATACTTTCATACCCAACCAGTAAAAAAATGTTATTTTGATATTACATGTAGGCACTTTATGTTTATTACATGTATAGAATAGAGGATAAAATATATTTTGACCATTGTAACATACAATATTAAATTTGTATATTGCCATTGCGTATTTAAGGCATAATGTATAAATAAATAAAAATAAGAATAGATTTTCGTTATTATTAGCGTGTATACTTTCATACCCAACCAGTAAAAAAATGTTATTTTGATATTACATGTAGGCACTTTATGTTTATTACATGTATAGAATAGAGGATAAAATATATTTTGACCATTGTAACATACAATATTAAATTTATATATTGCCATTGCGTATTTAAGGCATAATGTATAAATAAATAAAAATAAGAATAGAACCGCGAGAAGATACTCTGAATTTTCATTATTGCTTAATATAGTATTAATAATTGACATCTGTTTAAAAACAAATACATCATATTAATAAATGTACATAGATACATACATATATAAAAAAGAATATATAGTTTCTCTAGTTTCTTGCGATGTATGTCGGTAAACATGCCGTATAGAGGATCATTGTACGCAACATTATTGCTGCCAGATGTTAATTAATTAAGAACGATGGTAGTAAAAAGGAAACAAGTCCTTTGTCCTATTTAAGACTAATGGCTAATAGTGAAAGTATTTAAATGTTGAAAATAAATATCATCATCATCATCACCCTTATCCCACCTAAGCAGGGTCGACAGAACCCGTTTTCTTTTTCCACTCTCTCCTTTCAAATGTCATCTCAGTATTCGCACCTTTTACGCACATATCATTTTTCACACGGTCCATCCATACCTTTTTCGGTCTTCTTCTACTCGTATATCCGTCCACCATCGTACTCAATACTTTTCTAGTTACATGGTTTTCTCTTTCCTCATGACATGCCCATACCATGCTAACCTATTACTCCTCGACATCTCTGTCACTGTTGCTATTTTCGAACTTGCTGTGATATACTCATTCTTAATCTTATCCATTCTAGTCACACCACACATCCACCTTAACATTCTCATCTCTGCCACATGCAATTTTCTCTCATACGTCTCTTTCGTAGTCCAGCACCCAGATGCATACAGCATGGCCGGTCTTATCATAGTTTTTGTTTAGTTTTTGTAGGTGGTAGAGCTACGCTGAAGCTATTAATGGTTTCAGCATGAATGGATCGGCTCGACCGGGTTAGTACCACCCTCTCATAGAAAACCGACGTGAAGTAACAGTGCTTGCATTGTTGCGTTTCGTTCTGTCACTAAGACCGCCGGAGGTCCCACCTCCCCTACCCTACCCCCTTCCCTTACTCCCCTCTCCACCAAGACAGGTTGGCAACGCACTTGTGTTGCAAGTGTCTATGGACGTTGGTGATCACTTAACATCAGGTGACCCACCTGTCCGTTTGCCTCCAATGTGATATAAAAAAAGAAAGTTTTATAAACCTTCCCCTTGAGTTTCAAAGGCATTCGTGGGTCCCAGACACATTTCGCCATTTCATCCATCCTACATTTATCCTATTCCTAACGTCCTTATCAATGCCACCGTCGTTTTGTATCAATGAACCGAGATACTGAAAATTGGAGCCGGCGGATACACTATTTAATGGTATAGGAGAACAACTAGATGTACCACCGAAGTCACAAAACAAATGTTCAGCTTTTGTTCTACCAGTTTTCAAACCAACTCTCTCCAGTTTCCTTGCCATTTTTCCAGCCTGCTCTGGACCTCGGCAACATCTTCTCCGATAAGAATAATATCATCAGCAAACAGCATACACCAAGGTGTATCCTACTGTATGTCTAATGTTAATGCATCCATAACAAGAAGAAATAAATAAGGGCTTAAAGCTGAACCCTGGTGTAAACCTACAACCACATTGAAATCATCGATAACTTCAGCTTCGGACGTGTGTTTTGGCTTGACCGTAGATATTACGCATAAGTTGTAGGTACTTCCCAGGCACTCTTTTCTTTTTCAAGACCCACCACATAACATCTCGGGGTACTCAATCATATGCCTTCTCCAAATCAACAAACACCATATGCAAGTTCTTATGTACACGTCTGTATTTATCGCATAGTTGCCGAAGTGGGAAAATGGTATCTGTTGTCACTCGTTCAGCCATAAACCCAAATTGATTCTGAGTCACTTCAGTCTAATCTCTTATTTGTTACGCTATCACTCTTTCCCAAGCCTTCATACTATGTTATATGAGCTTTATTCTTCGATAATTGTTATAGTCTTACACATTACCCTTATTCTTCAAGATAGGTGCTATTATGCTATTCCACCATTAATTTGGGATCGATTCTTATTGTAACATCTTTAAAAAAAAAAAAGTCAGCCATATCCATCTACTTTTATAATCTTTCATACTTCAATAGTTATCCCATTTGGCCCTACGGCTTTTCCATTTTTCATACCATTCACAGCTTTTCTTACTTATTTCTTATACAACGAGTAAGTTTAACAGTACAGTCTGTAACTCTCCGGTCCTGTCATTTTCTTCATTCATTAGTCTTTCAAAATATATCTCCGAATGGCTCTTTATGTCCTCACCATTCATCAAAAACTTTCCTCTATCGTATTTTATACATTTAACGTATGTAATATCTCTTGTACCGTTCTCTCTCGCTTTTGTTAAACAATACAAAAGTATTTTTGTGTTTGTGAGCTTTCCAGTGATTGGTACAAATCATCTTGTACTTTGGCTCAAGCAATAGCTACCGCTCTTTTTGAATTTCTTTTACATTCTGCATACGTTATTCTCTTATTTTCTTTAACCATGCTAGCCCGGTCTTCAATACATTTCCATTCCTTAAAAGCCATCTTCTTTTTTTTTACCTCTTCATTCCACCATCAAGTGTTTTTATCTATTTTTTGTCTTCCTTTCGTTTCACCAAATACATAAAATAACTCTATACTACTATACTTAGTATGGTCATAAATACTGTTACAATTAAAAATAAACAAAATATTACATTTGCATTTGGAATCTGTCATTTTTATATGATTATTCTTTGAGTTTTCTCATTATGGCGCCAATATATTTGTACAATATTTTGCGATATTAAAATGGAGTGGGATGATAAAGAGAACCAAATCGCTGTGATTGCATTACACAAAGTAGGTATGGAGCCAAACGCAATATTTAAAACTCTCCACACGCTTGGTATTAGTAAAATGTTTGTGTACCGGGCTATTAATAGCTACAATGAGACCTCCTCTGTTTGTGACATAAAAATATCTGGCCGTCCACGTAGTGTTCGTACGAAAAAGGTGGTCAAAGCAGTAAGGGAAAGAATTCGGAGAAATCCTGTCCGAAAGCTAAAGATTTAACTCAGGAGATGAAGATAGCATATAGAAAGAACTATGTCGCGTATTTTAAAATGTGACTTAGGACTTGCAGTTTATAAGAGACGTACTGGTCATTTCTTAAGTGATAATTTAAAAAAGAATAGGGTGGTAAAATCGAAACAACTACTGAAGCGGTACGTAAAGGGAGGTCACAGAAAAAAATTGTTTAGGGATAAGATTTTTTTTACAATTGAGCAACATTTTAACAAACAGAATGACCGTATTTATGCTGAAAGCTCTAAGGAAGCTTCCCAATTAGTCGACAGAGTGCAACATGGGCACTATCCGACTTCAGTGATGGTTTGGTGGGGTATTAGCTATGAAGGAATGACTGAGCCATACTTTTGTGAGAAAGGTATCAAAACATCGGCACAAGTGTATCAAGATACCATTCTTGAGAAGATAGTGAAGCCTCTTAACAGCGCCATGTTCAATAACCAAGAATTGTCCTTCGAGCAAGACTCGGCACCGGACCCCGTCATAAAGCTCGGTCTACGCCGTCTTGATTGGAAACGAACGTTTCGGACTTCATCAGAGCTGAAGACTGGCCGTTGTTTAGTCCCGATCTTAATCCGCTGGATTATGATTTATGGTCAGTTTTAGATAGTACGGCTTACGACCATGATAATTTGGAGTCCCTAAAACAATCCGTACGATTGGGACGTTTAAAGGACTGTATTGCAGCCAATGGAGTATTCGAATACTTTTTTTATTATTTTTTAATTGTTTTATATTTATGTATTAAACTAACACACTGTAAAAGAATTAATGTTATTTGCAATAGAAAATTTTTTTTTCTTTGTTTTTAGTATTTATGGCAAGACTAGGTATAAAGTTTGTTTCTTTGTATGGTTGAACGCGCTAATCTCAGGCACTACAGTCTGTTTTGAAAAATTATTTCGGTATTAGATAGCTCATTTATCAAGGAAGGCTATAGGCTATATATCATCACGTTAAGACCAATAGGAGCGGAACACCAATGAAGAATGTTTCAAAATCGGGCTGTTTTTTCGTTTAAGCTGCGTGTTAGCGTTAGTAGTATATACGTTGCCATGGTAACGTGGAAACTTTCTATCGCAAACATTTTGAAAGCTTATAATTTTTCTATTTGTTTATGTTGTTTCTATTCAAAATGTTTATTCTACGTTTATTTTGTTTCTTTGTAATCTATTACGTATTATAAAAATAAAATGTTTGTATATAAAATTAAAATAACAACTTTTTGGTAAATGTATATGGCTACAAGTAACAGCTAAATATTTTTCTTAAATCATGTTGGTATTTTATTATTATTATATTTTGTCTTTCTGTTTGTTTCTTTGTTCCGGGTTATATACGAAACGGCTGGACCTATTTTAACGGGAATTTTACTGGCAGATATCCGAAATTATAGCAAGTGACATATTCTATTTTATTTGTTGAACTGGTACCCGTCCATTCGTCCGTGTGAAATTTATTAAAAATATGTTGTTTATTGTAAACAAACGCGTGAGACCTGCGCCATGCTCGACTTCAAGAATAAATGTACATAATTGAATTTGATATGTTTGGATGTAATTTAAATTATATTATCTTTTTGCTCAATTTGGTGGCCATTTAGTTTTATTTACCGCGCTTATGTCTACATAACTCAGTGATTATAGTAGTGTATAAGAATAACTTAATTATATTGACAATATGGGCATATTATATCTATATAATAAAAGATTTAATACATATTGTGCGATAAAGTATAGCTTAAATTTTTATTACTTTCTTACATAGTCTAAGTGAACACTGAGGGTGATATATTGTAGGTTAAAGTTCCATGGTATGTTGCTGATGATAAATCTCATCCCATTCGATATACTGTAATATATTTCATGTACACGGTACATGTTATAGTAGATGGCGTGCGTGTCGTACTTACAAATGTTTTTGAAAAAGCATTTCTGTAATGTACACATCTACTAATAATTTTACATTTCTTTAATACATTTAAAAACAGGGCGTGGAAGCGGGTAGCAACTAGTGTATAAATAAAATTATATTAATATTTGAATAAGTAATGAAATTGTGGTTACTTTATTCCATGGGTCGCTACGAGGACCCCCGGGGAGATGATGGAGGGGGAGGGGCGTTGATTTCAGAAGAAAATTGCATTTTTTTGTGTCCGCCTTGTTGCGTGCTTCTGACAACCTTGACAAGAGAGAAAGGGGCGAGATGCACGTACTGTTCTGCACTATCAGCACTCGCTGTTCCTGCGTTATGTTGCAATATGTCACTTGTGCTCACAGCTGGGGTTATGCATGGTTGGGGGTGAGGGCTGGAGGAAATTCTCATGTGCTGGCAAAGGGAACGCTAAGGTCGTGACAAGCCTGACAAAAGGCAGGCGATGTCACTCTTATACAAAGAGAATTATATTAGACAGGTTTATGTCAGCTTCTTTGCTCGTTTGCGGGATGTGATTTTATTTTTCCGTTTACTCTATACTTACAGCTGTTATTGTTTACTACATGTAAGACAAACTTTATGATCTTGAATTTGTAATTTTGATCACTATTTGACTGTAGATGTCTCTCTAGTATGGTTGCTAGATAGAATGTGTTCACACTCACATATAGAGAGATATGTTATTTAAGATATTGGATGATTCTTTTTTATATTTTTTAAGTTTCATTCTTATAATGTTAACTTATACGTAGCTATGTTATGGATATTTGTAGTAAAAATGCAAATTCTTATTGAATTGAACGGGACTGTCCAAAACCAGTTTACAAAATATTTTTTTTTAACTAACTACGCTATTGAACAGCAATGTCTTAACAGTTTCACCGGGCTACTAAGGCGAGCGCTTAAGACACTCAGCCGATTTTATTTGACAACTAGCTCAAGGATGCACGGCACACTTCGGCTTGAGCTGTTTGTCAATACTGTATTCTTGGGAATTACATTAGATTCTAAATTACAATGGGGCCCTCACATTAAAAAACTGGCGAGCAGATTAAGTTCCGCTGCATTCGCAATACGTAAGATTCGCCAGCTTACAGATATTGCCACTGCTAGGTTAGTTTACTTCGCTTACTTCCATAGCTTAATGTCTTATGGCATTCTGCTATGGGGTACGGCTGCTGAGGTAGACACGATATTTTTATTACAAAAACGGGCAGTTCGGGCAATATATAATATGGGACCTCGCGAATCATTAAAAACGAAATTCCAGGAATTCGGTATCTTAACTCTGCCCTCCCAATACATTCTTGATAATTTAATGTATGTCCGGAAAAACTTTGAGAAACTGAATTTTCACTTTAAAAAAATACGTTAATTAAATATAATTTCCATGAAGATACTAGTGATAGTTTTTTAGGTAATAGTGTTAGGTTCTACAATACAGTCCCAAAGCATGTTACCGATTTGCCGGACTGTAAATTTAAGCGCCATGTCAAATGGGTTTTAGTTTCAAAAGGATATTATAGAGTGGATCAGTATGTGAATGATAGTGATGTCTGGAATTGACTCCTCTCTGTGCATCCACTAAAAGCATTGTTGTATAATGTATTAGAAATATATGTTAAAAAAAAAGTACCCGATCGAGTTTCTTGCCGGGTCTTCTCGATGACTGGGTTGTTTTCCGGACCGGTAGTAGTCTTTGACGTTCATAAGTGCCTTATTAGGGCCTAAACTGAATAAAGTATTTTTGATTTGATTTGATTTGTCTGATACACGCAATTCGCGACCTATCTGAGCTAATCTAATCTAACTATTCATACATATATGAGTTGTTGGAACATATACTCGTATGTGTACCAAGTATACATACCACAACAACTCTTATATATATTTCGTATCGGATAATTTTTTTAACTATTTCAGTTAGATAAGGGGAAAAATTAAAACTCTTCCACTTTCATGTGTAAGCGTGTATACGTGCACGTGTGGAGATGATATGTGTAATGTTGTCGCAGTGATGTAAGATCGTGTGTGAGTGTATCGCGCGAGTAGCGCAATCAAAGGCTCCACGCCGAGGGAACGGACCTAGGCTTGAACCGCTGACAAGGGAGGCCTAGTCTGGTGTGCGGTAGTGCAGTTTACCCCCAGACCGTGGCGACGTGATCTGTGGTTACGCGGGCGTGGGCGTGAACACGTTCTGTTTGGAAAGACAGGCTGGTACTGATCGTTCGCTGCCGTTATTTTATCGGGAGGATCGGTAAAAATACATATGTTTCCGGCGTCTTTTGTAGCGCGCAGCGTTGGAAACAGTTTCGTATTTTGCGGCGGAAACCACTAACGGGTTGGGATGATTCGCGGCGTTTTTGAAGTAACTACTTTTTTTTTTGCAAACTTGTTTGTTTCGCACAAAGGTCAATTGAAATTGGCAATATAAAGGGAGAGAGGCGTAATCGCAATTTGAAACAATTCACTATACACTCCCTTGACGTTTTGCATGAGTAATACAAGTAACTACTAGTAAGTGATTTTATGTACGTCCAGATAGAAGGCATCTCCAGGTCCCTATGGAGATCCTTATTCCGGACGTACCATGGGGCACCGGTAACTTTTCATAGAACGCAGTTGTGGAGAACCTACAACTTATGAACTATGTCTTTTGGCGTATGTGCAAAAACAGGACAACTATATGTCATAATAGGACGGATACGTGTCTTATACAAGTTGAGCTTGTGTCTGAGGGACATCTTACTCTTATAACAAAACAAAGGATGGAGGCGACCCAAGACCATAGTGGCTTTGTTTCACACTCTATCTATATGTGACTCGAACTTTAAATCTTTATCTAATAAACCATAAAGGTTTAAGCTTCATACAAACGAAAGTAACCCTAATACGGCGCAGGTTAACAGACTGTGTGCAGCATAAGCTTAGAAAAAATACCGGATATAGTAAAATCATAAGCTTTATGTACAATATATTTTTATATTATTTTTCATTTGTACGAACATTTTTCAATACACCATAAAATTTACAATTTACGATGTTGTGAAATAAAAAAAATTAAAACGTGATCCGCCATTTTTAGATCTATGTATTAAAAAATCAGGCGAGGGTTTAATATGAGAACGCAGAAACGATATAATAACGTGTTAATTTAAAAAAAAACGAGTGACGCAGTGGCTCGATGTGTTGTGTACTAATGTACTCGATACATACACCGAGTAGAGCTGAGTGCGGCGCGAAGACCGCCTCGAAAGGTCGCGACGCGACGCGGCTCGCCTCTAGTAGTAATAGTTTGAATTCACATTCGAGTGTCGTAGAAATCGATGGCACTCGTAGTGAAGCGTGCTCTAACCGTACCGTACCGCGGCCCTCGCCCCGCGCACACCCCGCGCACCCCCGCGGCCGCGCATAACCGCTAGAGGTTCCCGAGTGGAGCCGAAAGCGCCCGAAGTTTGATTAACAAACGGCCCTTCACTGTGAGGAGCGCGTGTGAAGAGGTCTTGTCGAGTTTGTGGCTTCGGTTCTCCTGCTGATTACACTGAGCCGTTAACTGTTCCTTATGTCATCTATTTACACTCGTATAGCGTTGTTAAAACATCAAATTATAACACAACAAACAACAGCGTACTTATTTTGAAAATATGTCTAAACTAAATATAAGTATGTATGGGTATACAGATATCAAACAACTATATTAAGTGAGTTATCTACAAACTCTATTGTAATTATATTTTAGTTTTTTCTTTACGTAAAGTTTATATTTATAAATTAGTATGAATCGTTCGATTCTAGGAGAGTTAAGCTTAAATAAAAAAACGTGTGTGTGCGATTCACACACGATAGAAGTGAAACTTCAGTAAATCGACAAAACAATGAGATGAATATATATAAACAAGGGTAAGACAATTACAAAGTTTATTTGTTTAAAAATGTTTTTTTTTTATTAATTAATTCAACTAATGTATAGTAATAAAAATTAAGCGTCTGTATATAATATGAAAATATTTTTTTTACTGATTGCGTACGAAAGTATACACGCTACTGATACCAAAAATGCTATTTATGACGGTCTGTCCGACTGTTTGTTCCGGATAATCTCCGAAACGGCTGGACCGATATTGACTGGAATTTCACTAGCAGATAGTTGAAATTACAGCGATTTACTTAAGCTACTCTAATTTAGACTAGCTGTGAACCGTAGCTTTGCCCGTAGCGCTATCTCCAAAACGGTTCGACCGATTTTCACAGGACTTTCACTGGCAGATACCTGACCTAAGTAATTTAAGTTATTCTATTTTAGATTAGCTGTTACCCGCGACTTTGTCTGCATGAAATTTATCAATAGCAATTTGGCAAAATATGTAGTTCACTGTAAACATGTGCGTAAGACGTGCATTGTACTGGACTTTGAGAATAAATGTAATTATTGGGGGCCGCCGCCTGTCAATATGGCGACACCTCTCGCCCTCGTACGTCACCGGCCCGCAGTTAGGCGGGGTGAGGTGGAAATGAGGTGAGACGTGAGGCGAGGCGACGTTCCCCGGCGGTGGGCGGGCGTAGAACTCTCGAAGGTGGTAGCGAGAGCGCCGGTAGCCCGCCTCGGTGGCGATAGTCGGATGCCGGTGATGTCTTGAAGGTGCCTCGGTGATGTGCAATGATGCACGAGTCAGCCGATGAAGGTGGTGGATTATGAAGCGGAGGTCGGGGTGGTCGCAAGAAAACACCGTGGTTCTCGTATAATGACCGCGTCCCCGAGCCAACAGAGCACTACTACTGACGATGAAGACTTCTCGATATTATTATTCAATATTATCGTAATGAACTATGCGATCAAAACTACTCTATGTTATCTCAATGAGATGTGCGATCAAACTACTCGATGTTATTGTGACGCTATATGCAATCAGACTACGATGTTACTCAATGAGTTATGGAATCGAACTATTCTATGTTACTACGATGCCTTGTACTACGTTCTAGTACCGCGCGGACCGTGCTTATAAGCAAAATCGGGCCGGCGACTAACGGTACCCCGCCGTCGTGACTCTATACGTTGGCTCGGATATCGCGTTCCTATTTATTTATCATATTTTTATATATCAAAGTCTATAATATAAATTTCTTAACATCTATTTGCAAGCAATCTATATTCTAAATTTACATCTTATATCTATCTTACATATGAATAAAGTTATCTCTATATTAAGCGCCGGTTTGCACTAAACTCTATATTCTATTCTATAATTCTATATAACTCTATAATAATCTTATTACATAAACCTTAACTTATATTCATATGTAAATCTATTTTCAGTGTGTTATTTACATCGATCTGTATAGGGTGACATAATTAATCTCTATATATATTCACATTCACTCTATATATTACATATCGTTACGTTATGTTCGCCAGTAATACATATATATTCCTTGTTATAATATTAATTTCATTCATATTTTATTTCAAAACGATACATAATAAAATTAGAAATTTCTGTTTACAACGCCGTTGTGTGAGAAGCTATTCTAAAACCATAAAATCCCGTTTCGACTTGCATCTTTCAACTATTGTTTGTACAATTATCCTATAATAAAATATATTACTTTATTGGGCTCGTTCGGATACCGTAACGTCATAACAAATATTGGTCGGCGGACCCTATTCAAGTATATTGCTTGTGCAATAACCATTTAACAGAGAATATATTATTTTGCTTTATTCAAAGGCAAAAGCCCACCGCCTAGTCTTCAGGAATTAGTATTTTTAACGTTCCAAAGGGCAGGCGGCATAAAATTTGTCCTTGTCCATATAATTATTAAATCTCTTAAAAACCGTTGTAATTACTAAAAACCCTGAGATAAAAGACGTCCGTTACGAGGAACCGTTGTAAAATTTGTACCTCTATAACCATTACGTTTGTCTATATTAAATTATACAATCTTCCATATTTGCTGTTCTGTATGATCGTATAATTGCTATGTAACGCTATAATGCTATGTAACGTATAATTCAATAGTATATAACGTGTGTAATTCTATCATGTTCTCTCTACGAATGTTTCCATGCACACACGTTATATATTCCATACGACATAATTTTAATCTATTCTATTATGTAATTCCTTACTTAATGCGAATGTAATCTATAAGTCACCCTATACTAACACACAATTCTATATAATCCATAATTAAGTAATTCTATGCGTGCATAAGTCCCTATTTCTCTATTAATCTACATGATTCTACCTATAATTCACATATTCTATAAATCGATACATACATCATTCTATATTCAATAATTCTACGCATGTTTCTACATATCCATAATTCAATCCCTATTACTATAAATAGCACATCTATAATTCCATATTCAATAACTCAATACACACATAACATACCTACAATTCTATATCTCTATTCTATTATGGTCGCGTGAATTATCTAAAAATCTATATTAAATGTCCATAAACCTATATCTATGTTCTCTATAAAATATCACTAAATGTACGTATAATGTGTAAGCTACTCATCGTCGTGTGCGTCGCCAACAATGCCTAACGTAACTAAAGTAGTTTATTTTATAATAAGTAATATAATATTATTAGATAAATTGTACACTTCAAACTTCTAACAAATAAATTGTCTAAACGATGGTAAAAATCGAATCAAAATCTATTGCGTAGTTTAGAACAGCAAAAGGAACACACATACATACACGGAAACAATAATCAGTAATAACGCAAAGAACATGTTGCAACCAAACTAAGAATTTGTAGAGAACTTCGCAAATATCTACGAGACTGATATGGTCTACTAATGATGATCTTATTTAAATCGTTTAACAACAGCCATAGGTGTGATAGCGCTTCTCTTATATTTACACAAAAATCAATAAAAACTACATCATAGGTATGGCTATGAACAACGAGTACTAGTAGTTTGAGATCCTGGATGTCATCAAAGAGAATGTAGATTTATAATAGTTATTTAATACAAAAAAAAATAATGCGCTTGATAGAGGAATCAATTTGAAACTGTTTCTTCAGCGTGAAATTCAAAAAGGCAATATTAATACAGTATCGGAAGCTTGTGAAATTGCTTCCCAAAGCGGATATAAAGTGGCTCTAAACCTAAAGGCAGAGCGTTCCCTGCGTCCCGCGCACACCGCACCGAACGCTCGTGGCAACCCTCACCCGAGCGACGCGTCGCTCGTCGCGCGTCCGCTACGAGCTACGGACTACGAGCTACGAACTACGAGCTACGAGCTACGGACTACGGGTTTCGAGCTACGAACTGTAGATAATGACTTTTAAATTGGAACTTAACTGCAGATATTGTGTTTGCATTACACTCTTTTCCTATGATATTCTTGACGGCAACAGACGCGGGCGCGCGCCCTCTACACTGAATCTCATTAAAAGCTGTCACTACAGTTTTAACTTAGTTTTTTTTTAAACCGACACTAATATCACCTAATATACAATTTTAAGTAACGATAAGCCTATATTAATATTTTTACAATAATGTAACGTGTTTATTTGTCTTATGTTTTTCATTTTATTTTTAACCGACTTAAAAAAAAATCTATATATCTGTGCGATTTTCTCAGAAGACACGTCCGAATTTTAAAATTCTTAATACATCTATAAATTGTGGAAATAATTGCGAGTGTCCGTTTGTTTGTTTGCTATTTTTTCACGCTTTAACTACTCACCTACTCGTCACTAACTTATGAATACACGTTATCAGAAAAAAATACTGTTATCGAGACATACAAAAATGCCCTTAACGCGAGCGACTTAACTTAACTTTTTGAATAAATATAACCATAACTATTTTGAACAGTTGAATTGTAATAATAAGTTATAAAGGGTCCAGATGTCGGGTAATTGCGTCCGCGCGCTCCGCGGTCCACTCCACAGCTCGTAATCCGCCATAGAATATTCGGCTCGAGAACTTTCCCTCGCGTCCTCACTAAATGTTACGTTTCAACGAGCTCTTTGTTCTTTTGTGTCAATATCTGTCTTTATGTATCACTCTTTATGTACTCATTTCTATTTTATTTTTAAGATAATATTTGAGATTTTCGTATACTTGAAGTTTAATGATGCTGTGATATATATGCTTTAAAGTTTTGTTTGCTGTTTTACAAAATATTATGCAATAAATATCTAAATCCCTAGATACGAATGAAACAAGAATTGATCTACACAGCCGTTTATGTGTTCAACAGTATTATTTGTATTTTACTTTATTGAAGGTCAGGAAAATGGTTATGAGATTGCATAGAAAATATAGTTCATCAATAAAAGACATCAAAGAACAATCAGCGACGATAAATAAAACATGGATCAACTAATTGACTGTTCAGTGTGGACTAAATGAAACAAACAAACTTTTTTACATGATTTTTTTTTTTTTTTTAAGTCCCCCTTTACCTCGGAAGTTATCTGAGACCTTGTTTTTCTACTTCCCTGTATCTTTATTAATCTTAATTATTATATTTTATAATTGCGGAGTGTTAGTGTGTCATTTTTATTGGTTCCTTGGTTTTATTTGCTTATCCTAAAGTTAAATTTCCTAACTTTAATTGTACAATAACGATTCATAATTTCATAATACCGTTTCATAATACATAATTTTTTCATTATATTAAAATAGTTTGCACAAACATTCAATAGGTTTATCTTATTTTGTACTTATCTGCGTATACAGCTTAATGGTATGTTATAATAATATATGGTTATTCTATTAGTTTTTGTTTTTTTTTCCAAGTCAAGTGTTTTTTTTTTTTTTCAAG
>MU159558.1:35152-103468 GCA_015888305.1 Antheraea pernyi | reverse complement strand
CGCGACCTCTATAACCGGGTGGCACTCGAGTTCATTGCGCGCCCGCTTCCGGTAGAGGACCCGCATGCCAGTGTCCTGTCCCTCCAGGCCATCGAAAATCTTTTTGTTTTGCCCCCTCAGATAGCCGAGGACGTCCTCATCGCTATAATCGCGTAGGACGTCCCTCAGCTCGACGAGGGGGCGCTTACTAGTGGGGGTGGACGCCGTGAGACCGGCGGCCGATGCCTTTAATTGGGCAAGCATCGTCTGCGCATCCTCTGCCGCATGGCATCGTATGACCACTTTTTGGCCTTTGGCTTTCCTCACGGCGTCCACTCTCACTCCCGTGGTCTTCACGTTGGCCGCCCCTTGTATCTTACGCAAGACCCCCTCGCTAGTATCGCGGGGGTCTGCGGATGACACTATGATGGTCGCAGATGGGGGTGGCCGTTTCGGGAGGGCTGACACCTGTGCATAAATCGACTCATACCTCCGCGGGGCACGTTCCCCGGTGGCGAGCTTTGTGACCATTGATGTGTGGGGGGGAGGCGGCGGGAGGAGTTGAGGGAGATTTGAGGGGGCCAGTTCTGCAGCGAGGGACATGTGTTCAGGCACCCGCGTGCTTAATGGTGGTCCCAGGTCTCGGACCTCGACCAAGACGGTGTCAAGCTTAGCTGACACCGATCCCAGGAGGTCCTTCAGGGTTTCGGTCTCCACGCAGGGTGCACCGTGAGACTCTGGCCTCTCCGCTGCATCCCGAAGTGCCGACTGCAGATTTTCAACTTTTCTATTGATGGCCCCCAACTGGTCGCTGTAGTCGGGACAAACGCTGACTGGTTCTGGTGGCATCTGTGATGGGATGGCTATACAGTCTCCCACGCGCCGAGGGAGCTCACCCAGCTCGACCTCAAGGCGCGTGAGGGTACCCTGCAGCCTGCTCGTGCCACCGACGATAGCCTCCAGGTCGCTAGGCGCGAGTGTTGCGTATTGTGGGCAGCTCCTAACCGGACGACGGCGTAGGTCATCGACCCCCTCCCTGATGGACCGGACCACTTTTAGCGGTTCTACAACCTCGTAGTCTAGCCACGAGCGCAACGTCTCTATTTCCCGCACGAGATGTTCAACGTGAGTTGTCAAGGCGCTTATCGTGCGCTCGTGGCCCGACACGAGGCTCGCCATCTGCTGAGAATGCTCGCGCTCAGCGTGCGCAAGCTGCCTTGCGCCGTCCGCGCGCGCCCTCTCAGCATCGGCCTTATGACGTTGTCGCGAGTCCACCAGTTCAAGGGTTGTGTCGTAAAGCGCCTGTAACGCCTTTATTGTGTCCGTCTTGATCTCGCTCTTAAGATTTTTGGACGACTCTATAGTCATCTTAGCAACCTGGAATATCTCGGTAGCACGGATCCTGGATCGCATACTCTTCCTCCGTCCATCGCCCGACTCAGCGCCAGATGAAATGTCCGCAAGGTGGGCTGCGGTCATATATTCGCTGCTTCCCCCCGTGACCGGGGATTGTCGGTGACAGTCGCCTCCATATGGTGGCGGTGAAGGTATGGGGGATACCAATGGCGCTGCCGAAGTCTGTGTGTCTTCGCCCTTCCCTGTAGCTTTTTTAACTGGGGTGGAAGTATCTTTCCCTGGAGCTTGCTGGTGTTGTTCGGGTACGGGCGAAGACGTGGTGGCTGTTGGTCTCGTTGAAGGTGGAGTGCCCGAGTTATTTGCATTTTTGGTCAGTACTCCCTTTAGCAGCCCCCCCTGGGGATTCCCACCACCCTGTGGGGACGGCGTATTTTTTAACCGCCTTCTTGTAACACCCCTGTTGTCACCTGTGGCGGTAGGTTTGGGATTTGTGGCTCCACTATCAATTTTATTGTTATTCTGGGTTTCCATTTTTGTATGTTGGTTTTATTTTTTACATGATTCGACTTCACCCACAAATGACAAGATATCAACAGTTGTTGCCATTTGTACGTGAACTTACCATAACACAGTGACGAAGAGTATTTAGAAATTCCGTATATATTAACTAGTTGATCTAGTGTAGCGGCGTCGCGCGCACATCTAGCGCTGCTCCCGTCCTGTGCACCACCACTCACTATACGGTAGTTAGTTTTTCAACTGAAGTAGTTCATGAAGGTTGCCAGCACCTACAGTATATTCCAAACCAATATTCGTGTGTCTTTGCAAAGCTTTTTTTTCAAATTCAGCTCAGTATTTATGCAGACTGTGCCGGGACATCGTGGATACGGACACAATCAATCATTCCATCGGCTCTAGACTATGAGGAGGAACACCGGTTGGGTGCGGGGAACGCAGATACAGCTGATTGCAATGCAGATGGTCATTTCGCAACGTCACTCAGAACCGGATCTAATAAATTTCTGTGAAAAATTAATGAATGGAAACGGTTATCGTTAGCAAATTAAATTCCTATTATTTTCATCAGTGCGTGTGAGCTCGATGAGACAGGGGCGGCGAGAAGGGGCGCGGGGGGTGCGGGCGGAGCGGGGGGCGCGGCGGCGCACACGGAGGGGCTCGTCAATCAAACCCGAGAGAAGGATTATTGCTATTGCCCTGAATTACACATAGTCTGTGAGTTGCCAGTGTTCATTTCCACAACATTTACAGTGTACCAAGCTACCAACACATGACCAAGTATATTTACTCAATTTAAGAACATACTTGAATATTTTAAAAAATATAAAATAGCAATGATGATTTTTTTAAGATTGTATTTCGGCTAAATGATTGGACTGTGCCTGATGGTAAGCACAGTGCAATACTATAACAGTGGCGACCACCGAGAGATATACTATCCATCGCCGGTCGCCACTGTCATGCCGGCCTGCGTAAGTATCTCTTCACGTTGACTTGTTTGTGGCCTATTGGGATACATACCGCAGTATAACATTCCAATACATAACCGCTTAACTTAAGATGAAGATCTCTTACAAATATGTATGAATGGGTTTCAAAATTTGTACTTGAGGGGTAATTATACTCTACGTTTAACATGGTAGCATAATGTTAAGTTAATTCCATAATAGTGCAGCGTTTACAGCTATTTTGCTTGACTTGACAAAAATATCTCCAATTTACTACAAAAAAAAACGATTTGTTAGCTATGTGTGATAAAGGACTTATAAATCATTAGATAAAAATACATGGATTTATTATTTAATGCCTTTCAATTATCCATGGAAAATTTGATAATGTTACGATAGTTAGGGTTATGATTTGTAGCCGAGTAAAAAAAATTAATGACTCAACTCCACTTATTCGATTTGTATACTTAGATAAATAATAATTACTAAGAATATGATTATGAAATACTTACATCGAAATGATCTTCACAACGAAAAAGAAATCGATTTTGTTCTGAGATAATCTCGATGCACTGCTTGAAATCATTTCTTTCGACGTTTTTCATATTGTAGAACATTTCAAAACATTTTTTCTGGATTTGTTTTTGTAGTATTCGTACATATTGGTACAAAACAAAAGCAATAACTTTTAAGGTTCTACATTTTCGATATATATTTTTGAGTATTTAACATGAATTTAATAGATCAAAAGTCAAAACATCGTACTTATTATCGCTGTATGCTACAATGGGTGAAAACTAACGTTATGACGTCACACGTCCTCGGGTTCGTAGGAGTTGTCGGCGGGTCTTCGGTACTTAATTAATAATTGCACCAATCAGTTGTGGCCGCAACACCATATGCGCTTACTATGAGGTAAATATTTCTGCCTATTTTTTATTTAGAGATTGGTAATTACTGATAGGTTATTTTTTTCAATATTATTTACAATTACAATAAGGGATCAATTGCGTAATTATATTTATTCCCCATGTATATCATTTTACCAAATCGTTAAACCCAGTCACACAACAGATAAAAAATGTAATGGTGATTTATAGTAAATATCTCTCACAAAATACGAAAAAAAATTCACGAACACACTGAACTATAGATTTATTATTATAGATAAAAATATATATTCATTAATATATTTCTCTAAGTACTCGTAGTTTTACCTCTGGCAGAGTGATCTATCTAGCTCTCGGACAATTACGAAGCAAAGTAATCTAGGGAACGATGTGCCGCGCTCGATTAGCTGTTTTTGTGCGCGTCTATGAAACCGAATTAACGGAAAAACTTGTTTCTCGTTCTATCTCTTTCGCTTCATTAGAAAGCGGTGTGATGGTGCGTGATGACGTCATATATGTTGTCTATTGCTATTACACCGCGTATATAAACAGGACGTAAACCTAATCTAATACGTCAAAACGAAACGTAAGTGGCGAATAGTTCCGTAGGTAAAGACATGTGTAGTAACACATGATCACATCTAATGAAATAAATGGACAATGTAACATAGTTAATTTATATAGCTGTATTTTATTATAGGTTAACTGATATTTTTATTATAATAGAAAAGTTACGAAACGATTGATAGCAACTTCATTTGGTAAACTAAGGATCGTGTGTGATTAAATCAGGGTGAGATCGGGGTTAAAGGAGGGCGCGGGGAGAACGATCTGTTATTGCGCTAGGTGGAGTGTTTTATTTGGTCACAATTATATCGTTGATAAGGGATGCTCGTTGTTTAATACCGCGGACATCCGAAATAAGTGTGTCCGGGAGCGGTGATTGATGTCCTCACTCACTTTGCAGGGATTTCGGAGAGAGAAAGACTCCCACCCCCATAACGGCCTCCATCCCCGTATCGGCAAGCAAGCTCCCGCCATCACCCTAAATGATAATATACTTCTCCAAATGATATCTTAACGATCTATGGATTCTAATGAGTTATGTATGAGTTGGTACACACCTACGTAGGTACGTTCATCTGCAGGAGCTGTGTCTTTAATTATTTATGATATTTGATCACACACGTTTTGGTCTTTTTTAACTGACTAGGCTATTGGTCTGATGTGCCTTCACAGCTTTACCGTGCACACGTTATACGTGCACACATACACGTTTGGAAAGAAAGAAAAGACATTTATTTGCAACACACATAAGTAAATATGAAACACGTACAATTAAAAAAAGAAAAAAAAACATATATATAAACAATGAAAAATAGAAATACAAATTGATGGTTAAGTGTGTGTGTGGCAAATGGGCCCGAGTCAGCGTGTGTGCTGTTGGAGGCTAGTCCTTCAGCGCTGATTTTCACTCGGGACCCAGAGTGTTATGTGTGCACCGAAAGATGGTGTGCATGGTGTGTGGTGTGATGGTGGTGCGTTTTGGTCTGTTGCTATTGAACACGGACCTCCAATAAGCATTTGGAACCTTAACCCACCATATAACTACCTCAGTGCTCACTTACACTGTATAAGGAACTAACGAAACAATAACTTAAAATAGTATTATTAAGATTTACATTATATTTAATACACATTGTCATTATTATAATTAAGATTTAGTGACTATACAAAAAATAAACGCTTGTCTGTTCCGCAAGAAATTGAATTATGGAGGAACTCTTTACGTAATACGTTTATCTATGATTCTATTAGGAAGACCTCTATATCATTAAAGTTATTAATAATTATAATGTCGAATTGTAAACAATAAGCTGATAATTATTAAAGAAAAAATAAGAAATAAATAAAAATAAAGAATGAGTTATGAGTTGAAATCTTGCTAAATTTCATGCAGACAAAGTCGCGGGTAACAGCTAGTCTAAAATAGACTAACCTCAATTAATGATTTATTAGGTTCGTTATCTACAAGTAAAAATCCCGTGAAAATCGATGTTACTGTTTTGGAGATAGCATTGCGGGCGAAGTCACGGTTAACAGCTAGTATAAACTAAAATTGCTTAAATTACTTTTCATAAGATCAGCTATCTGCCAGTGAAAGTTATGTGGAGATCGATCGAACCGTTTTGGAGCTGGCATTGCGGGCGAAGTCACGGTTAACAGCTAGTATAAACTAAAACAGCTTCAATTACTTTTTATAAGGTCAGCTTTCTGTCAGTAAAAGTTTAAGAAGGGAGGGATGACAGCTTTAAAACGTCACTCTGGCCAGTGCGTCTTAACGAGTCTTTCCAGTCACGTTACTCTTCTGTGTATAAATCGAATATGTCGCCGCAGTAATCTATTCCTCTTATACACAGAAGTTACCAGGGGGCACCACTTGGAGGTATGATCTCGGAATCGAATTCATTGACCATGTACTACCCGATATGGGTATATAATATACTACATACTATTATCGAAGCCATACACAATCAATGAATTTCTTTACCTGCCTTTGATCATTTACTACCCGTCATATAAAATTAATTATTTCTATATTTCCAAGCTGTTTGGTTAGAATTTATTTGAGACATAAATTATTTCGTTGTATTGGGATTTTTTAAATCATTATTATTTTTCATATTAATTTACATGATTATAAGTACTACACATACTACAGCCAACACTTAAACTCAATTTAGTTAACTGAAATCGACCTTAAAATGTAAATATCGTTAGGTACCCGTTTCTTCTGAAAAGTTGTACATATAATATATTAATAGTTTGATACGGAAAGTGCGTCTTAACATCAATAATAATAATTTTGCTGAACGTATAGTATAGTAGTAGGGTGGGCAAATGAAGTGAAAACGAAAACCATATACGAATTGGTCATTAGTAATTCAGGCGATAACTGAAATCAGCGTAGATTCTATAAAATTAAAATTGAACTACTTAACGTTTTATGTATGTATAAATGTAATATTTTTATTATATTCAGTTTTAAATGAATGAGACTTAATCCAATAGAAAACAGTAAATGTTAACAAAAAAGGGAATGTGGACATATTGTTGACAGGCAACAGGACTGATATGATAATCTATCTAGACTAATATTGTAAAGAGGTAAAATTTGTGAGTTTGTGACGTTGTAAGGGGTAATCTCAGGAACTACTGGTCCGATTTGAATAATTCTTTCAGTGTTATATAGCTCATTCATCGGGAATGGTTATAGGTTCTATATCTTATCATCACGCTAAGGCCAATAGGAGCAAAGCACAGATGAAAAATGTTTCAAAATCGAGATATTTTTTTCTTTTTGAGAGCTTCTGCTGTGTGTCAGCGTTAGCCCAGAGTAGTAACTATTACTAGGCGGACGAAGTCGCGGGCAGGGGCTATAATCTATATATTAATATTATAAAGGGGTAGAGTTTGTGAGTTTGTGATGTTGTAGGGGGTAATCTCAGGAACTACAAAACCGATTTTGAAATTCATCTATCAATAAAAAGCCACGTTATTTGTGAGTGTCATAAGCTATATATAATCACGCTAAGAGCAATAGGAGCGGAGCAACAATGAATATTGTTTTAAAATCGGGGCTTTTTTTCCTTTTGAGAGCTTTCGCTGCGTCTTAGCCCAAAATAACTATTCCACGCGTACGAAGTCGCAGGCAGAAGCTATTAACTAATTATATTATCTAAAAGAGGTAAAGTTTGTGAGGTTGTAGGGGTTAATATCTGGGGAGTCGGAGAAAAATGGTCGAACGAAAACGTTTCTTATGAACGCTGCCTTAATTATGAGAGATATATGATTGAGTTCTAGAGAAAAGTTGTAGCTTGATAATGCCTATTACCGCCCAACGAAGTGGGCACGGGTCGGCTAGTACTATAATAAAACTGTAACAAGGCCAAATCTGTACATTACATTTTTTTTTATTTTGACCGGGGTAGACTTTGTTATCGATATAGAAGCCAAAAATAATCCTTTTTCGATTTTTGTCTGTCTGCCTGTCTGTCTTTCTGTCCCTGTGAACACGTATAAATCACTCTGAAAGTACTGAACCAATTTTAACAAAACTTGACACAGTGATAACTGACATTACAAGGTTACATCTAGGATACTTTTTGGGCCATAAAACGCAAGAGGTTCCCCAGGATAAAGAAAAGCTAAAATTTGTAGTAAATGTAACTAGATTTTTTTGCGTCACCTTAGTACAAGAGCCAACAACGTTGGAAGAACGAGAATTTTAGACAAACTGGTTCTTTAATATGACGTTATATTATGCCCTCCCAAACAGGATTCAGGATACCTGGTAGCCGGTTAACGTTGTGTTTTTTAATGCGCATCACACCTTTATATTTTGATTTATACATAATTTTAGGAAACTTTTTTTCAGTAAAACTTTCTTCTTAAACGCTATTAAAAACATGAATTTATCACAGGCAGACAATTTTGTTATTGACAATAATGTGCCCGATGATATTCCTAATAAATAAAAATAATTCATTTCGAACCATTTTATTTTTTCCATTGCAAAGAACATATTTCATTTTAATTACCATTATGATATTATGATTTTATCGTGAAAAATGAAAAAGAACGATAAACATAAACATATGACTTGGGATTAACGCCATCTTGAATACATACCATACAGCCAGTGTTGTGCTAAACTATAGCTATATATATTATTTTTAATTTACCCTCTGTTATGTCTAAATAAAATAATAATAAAATTACAGCTATCTTAACATGGCTTGAACTTACTTTTTTTATTTACAAAAACTAGCGTCGGCGACATTACTGTTAATAACAAAAATTTCTGGCAATCTGGCATGTTTTAGTAGCGTTTCTAAGTTAGTGAAAAACAAAACATTCTAAAATTATACAAAAATCAATATTTTTGCCTGTAAAGGTGCGATATGCACTAATAAACGCAACGTTTACCGGCAACCAGGTAGCTGTTGGGAAGAACATAAAGATATATAAAAAAACTGGCTTATTGAAATTCGCTATCGAAACCGTTCCTAGCTCTTAGACGAATAGTTATAGGCAAGTAACAGTTGACGCGTCGTGCGCATATCTTTTCAATATTTATATTTTTCTTCAATACAATAGAGTGTGAAAAAGTTTTCATACAAGTTGAAAATAATTATGATATCATTCAGTGTTTAATTTATCATTATTTGTTTTATGAATATATTTTATAGTTTAATTTACAATTTAATTCTATCAACTGGATATTATATAATGTAAACTATACTGACTGTATAGTAAACGCCTACAAAAAAGGGAAAGGAACTTCGTTAGAAACTGGGGGTCCATAGACCTCTAAAGCTTTTTTTTACATTACCGCCAATGTAATAAAAATATGTAGGTTAGTTTTTATTTTAACTGAACCCGGTACATGATGGTACAAAAGTGTTGTAAAGTTATTTTAAAAGATTTCTCACATACCATCTGGGTATATGTTTGAGTGAGTTCTTTGATAATTTGGATTTACAATTGGAAACGGTAAGTGTGGCAGCAAACGGGTTTTAGGTTCATTAAAAATTTTCGCGTTTAAAAATACAATTGAAACCGGTGATAACCGATTTGATGCAGACGAAGTTGCACGGGTCAGCTAGTCAATTATAAAGTAACAACGGATACTACTATCACTCGTATAATGTTCTCGAGGTATCATCCTCTACTTTGCAGAAAATACCCGGCATGTCCGCTTAATAATGGATATAGTAAGCTACGTCATCAGGCTTGCGACTACTAAGAATCTTATCTCTATTCATCCATACAGATTTCCATTAATTACATTCTCCGGCCTCTTCTCTCCGGCTTGACGAAATAGAATGTAATTTCTGTCAAATATGATGTATTAATTTTTTCAAGCATTCGTCGACATAATACTGACTTGGTTGTTCATACAAGTCTAAGTTGGCTATATTAGCTCCACAGCGCTATCCAGCACCTTGCACAACACGCACTCAGCACATGCGCTCTGGACAATAGTTGTTTGTGGACGAGGCTGTGTGGGAATAGCCGAGTTTTTCCATCGAACAGCACTAGTATTAATAGCTGCAGTATAGATTTTTGTCGATTATTATTTAAACATTAATATAGTTGGAGTTTTTGAAGTGTGTTAAATTAGTCTTCTTATTTATTATACGTGTTTTTGTATATCTCATTTTCACAGTTTAGTTTCTTGTTTTTAATAAGTTTAGGGCGTCATTGAATTTCCACTTTTAACTTATCCGATATCGTATTATATCGTACTAGAGCCACGTTGAAGCTTTTACTGGTTTCAGCATGAATGGATCGGCTCGTCCGGGGTAGTATCACCCTCTCGCAGAAAACCGACGTGAAGTAACAGTGCCTGCATTGTTGCGTTTCGTTTGGTCAGTGAGAGCGCCGGAGACCCACCTCCCCACCCCTTACACTTCCCCTTCCCGTCCTCCCTCCCCCCCTAACACAGGCTGGCAACGCACTTGCGACTCCCCTGGCGTTGCAAGTGTCTATGGACGGTGGTGATCACTTGCGTCAGGTGACCCACCTGTTCGTTTGCCTCCTATGATATAAAAAAAAAAAAAATTTTAGTGTCAAATTTGTACGTCAAAACGAATGTTATAAATTATTTTAATCCATCGCACGGTTTTTTTTTTTTTCTCGAACTGACTACGCTATTGACCTAGCAAGGTCTTAACAGCTTCACCGGACTACTAAGGCGAGCGCTTAAGGCACTCAGCCGATTTTATTTGGGCCCATCGCACGGACATTTATAACCTTGCATGGATTGGATAATAACCGAATTAAATTAGGTATACTAGTGGGCGCCCAGTAGTCGACATTCGACCATAATTCATTGATTTTTTAAAGTTTGAACTTTATTCGGGTTCTTTTGTCAAAGGGTATTTATCAAAGGTTTTCATCATGGCTACTCAGTTATTTGCCACGATTTTTAAATTGTATTAACATAAAAAGCGGTTACATAAGGTGGTAACGCTCTCAAATTCTAAGTAAAAATAACTTTACGAAAATAAAGAAATTTATCGCAACTCATGACACAATTATCAATTAATTTTACACGATATCATGGGTACGTGGTATTTTGAATGATATTGAATTATATGTAGTATGTACATTATAAGGAATAGTGATACACCCAGTATCATTGTTTGGAAAAGTAATGGATACACAATAGAATCAAATAATGAATCTAAAACAAAGAAGTTTTCAATACTACAATTAGATTTTGAAAATGAATTCCTTTTTGTTCAACATTTACCATCAACTGTAATAAATATAATTGCTACATCAAATTGAACTAAGAATCTAAGTCGTGGATTACTTTCATGAGTAAACAAATTTTCTTATTTTGATTTTACAAAGTATTTTTGTCTCATTTTGTTTATTGAATCATCATTCACCACAAAAAATACTAAACATATAAAAATACTAAATATTGACTTTGACTTTGGTAATAGTGCTTTACTCTTATGACAATATGAAGCAAATTGAAAGCAGTCCGCTTACAGTATGCTTGTAATGCATTTTATATAAAAAAATAGCTTTCTTCACTTTTCCTCCATATACACTTTAACTATATTTAATTCCAATTCATCCGTTCGGGCAATTTCTTTAAAAAGGGGTACAAAGATTAGGCTTCACGTATATATATATAAGAAGAAGATATTAATTATCCAATTATAGATTTATATCGTTTATTCTACAGTTTATTCTACTATTAGGCAGTAATAGCACTGATATTAAAGTTACTATTGTTGTTTGTATGCTGGAAGAATGTTTTGTTTATGGCAGCCTGGTGGAGCTTGTTCGCATGCCACTGTGAATGCTTGCCGAGAGCTTTGTTTAATTGTTTTGTTTTACTAACTCACTAATATATCGAATGAATCTGTAATTCAATAACTAAAATGTGCCTGATTTAAACAATTTTGGTCCTTGCATTACACATACTACTGCTTACTTCTAAATAAACTACAACTTGTATTGTACACATACGTGAACAATATAATTAATATACATATTAAGCATTCTGAATAGTGAAACATGACAAATTAATATCAGCTATTTTATTTCCACTACGAAACGCAGTACACAGTATATGACTGTGTGACTAGGAGTAAGATAGAGTAAGGTGGCGATAAGTAATAATAACTCATGATTTAACTATCATGTACAAATATTAAAAGTGAAGTGTGACCAATCTTAATCAAATCGGATATCCGTTATTTACAGTTGCGGATAAGCTAGATCCTCGTATCTCACGAGGGAGCGTTCTCATCGGCCTTTGCGAGGTGTATCGTACAAACTGACCTAACCTGTAGATAAAACAGTAGAAATATTACTACCAAAAGCTATTGTACGTTTATAGAAGTCAATTCGGAGGTAAGGGGAGTGCACCGCGGATGTATTATAAATAAATTAATGAAATTAGGTAAATTATTCGGATGTGAAGCGATCGACCGAGATCGAACGGGGACGGATTTGGAACGGGAGGCGCCTCTCTGCCTCTCCGCACCTCTCCGGCTGTCGGGTGTCGGATAGCGACGCGCGGCTCGCGGACTCGCGGGTCTATACCCATTATTTATTATAGTTCAATGCGGTTCAATAATAAATGAGTTTATGCTGACGGCCCCTAACTATATATACATATAGATTTTAAACTTTATTATCATTGTTTTGTTGTTTTTAAACGTTGAGCCTATAGTTATATTATATATACTAGCAGATGCCTGCGATCATGTTTTTTATGCAGTACTTATTTCTGACTACTTATTTTATTCTACGACGGTATGACTATATTTTGTAATTTTTTGAATATTTTCAAGGCGACCTCTGAAATTATAATTAACAATACTTATAGTTTATCAATTTCAAGTTATATATATATATATATTTCCTGTGTACAAAATCTTATCAAAATCAGTTGCAATAAATGATTTTTTATTATTTTTATGCTATATATTATTTAGAGATAGTCTGTTAATTAATGAGTAATACATTCACAATATGCATATTTTCATTAAAAAACGTTTACAAAATATATTTTTTACCTTCTTTAAAGTTCGATTTTTTTTTTGTTGGATCCACATTTATAACAGATAAACAGAGAATAATATTTTTAAATGTTTAATTGTTATGTACTATTAATTTTAGAAAAAATAAAATGAATGTGTTCCCTGAACAACAAATTTATTAGTATACTAGCTGACCCGTGCGATTTCGTCTGCACCAAATCGGTTATTACCGGTTTCGATTGTACTTTTAAACGTGAAAAATCTAAATACATCTCAAAACCCAATTGCAGCGATACCTACTGTTTCAAATTGTGAATCCCAACTATCCAGGGACTCACTCAAACATATACCCAGTTGGTATGTGAGAAATATTTTAAAATATGCTTTGAGTCACCTACCAGGTCCAATTAAGATAACAAATAACCTACATATATTGCCGATAAATGTCATCCCAGTACGTTGTCCCAGTAACTTCTGTCCCAATAAGCCTACAACCCGTTCGTAACATCATCTACCGGGTTCAATTGAAATAAAAACTAACCTACGTATATTGGCAGTAATGTAAAAAAAGCTTGAGAGGTCCATGGACCTCCAGTTGGAACGTATATCCTTTCCCTTTTTTGTAGGCGTTTACTATACGCTCAGTATAGTTTACATTATAAAATATCAAGTTGATAGAGTTAAATTGTAATTTAAACGTTAAAATATATTCATAAAATAAATAATGATAAATTAAACACTGAATGACATCATAACTATTTTCAACTTGTATTAAAACTTTTTCACACTACATTGTATTAAAGAAAAACATAAATATTAAAAAGATATGAGCAACATGTGTCATCTGTCACTTGCCTGTGACTATTTGTCTAAGAGCTAGGCAACGGTTTCGACAGCGAATTGGCTGCCGGTAAACCTTTACAGGCAAAAATATTGAACTTTATATAATTTTAGAATGTTTTTGTGTGCGCGCAACGTAAAAATTTACTCTCATCATTTTTTTGTTACGGTGTGCGCGTTCATCGTAAAAATTTACTCTCATCATTTTTTTGTTACGGTGTGCGCGTTCATCGTAAAAATTTACTCTCATCATTTTTTTGTTACGGTGTGCGCGTTCATCGTAAAAATTTACTCTCATCATTTTTTTGTTACGGTGTGCGCGTTCATCGTAAAAATTTACTCTCATCATTTTTCCCTAACGCGCCAAAAGAAATATAACTTCAATAAAATTACAGATATCTTAACATGGTTTGAACATACTTCTTTATTTACAAAAAATTGCATCGGGCACATTATTGTTAATATCAAAAATGTCTGGCAATAATAAATTCACGTTTTAGTAGCGTTTAAAAGTTAGTGAAAAACAAAACATTCTAAAATTATATAAAGTTCAATATTTTTGCCTGTAAAGGTTTACCGGCAGCCAATTCGCTGTCGAAACCGTTGCCTAGCTCTTAGACAAATAGTCACAGGCAAGTGACAGATGACACATGTTGCTCATATCTTTTTAATATTTATGTTTTTCTTTAATACAATGTAGTGTGAAAAAGTTTTAATACAAGTTGAAAATAGTTATTATGTCATTCAGTGTTTAATTTATCATTATTTATTTTATGAATATATTTTAACGTTTAAATTACAATTTAACTTTATCAACTTGATATTTTATAATGTAAACTATACTGAGCGTATAGTAAACGCCTACAAAAAAGGGAAAGGAACTACGTTCCAACTGGAGGTCCATGGACCTCTCAAGCTTTTTTTACATTACTGCCAATATACGTAGGTTAGTTTTTATTTTAATTGAACCCTGTAGATGATGTTACGAACGGGTTGTAGGCTTATTGGGACAGTAGTTACTGGGACAACGTACTGGGAAGACATTTATCGGCAATATATGTAGGTTATTTTTTATCTTAATTGGACCTGGTAGGTGATGCTGCGAACGGCTTCAAAGCATATTTTAAAATGTTTCTCACATACCAACTGGGTATATGTTTGAGTGTGTCCCTGGATAGTTGGGATTCACAATTTGAAACAGTAGGTATCGCTGCAATCGGGTTTTGAGATGTATTTAGATTTTTCGCGTTTAAAAGTACAATCGAAACCGGTAATAACCGATTTGGTGCAGACGAAGTCGCACGGGTCAGCTAGTATTATAATAAAACTGTAGCAGGGCCAAATCTGTACATTAAATATTTTTTGGAAATTTTGATCGGGGTAGGCTTTGTTATCGATATAGAAGCCAAACTAACCCTTTTAAAATTTTTGTCTGTCTGTCTGTCTGTCCCTGTGAACGCGCATCACTCTGAAAGTACTGAACCGATTTTGAGGAAACTTGGCACAGTGATAACTAATATTATGAGATTACATTTAGGATATTTTTTTTCTCATAAAACGCAAGGGATTCTCCAGGATCTGCCTGTTTGTCTGTCCCTTTAAACACGTATTACTCTGAAAGTAGTGAACCAATTTAGACGAAATTTGGCACAGTGGTAACTAATATTACAAGGTTACATGTAGGATACTTTTTATCTTATAAAACGCAAGGGATTCTCCAGGATCTGCCTGTTTGTCTGTCCCTTTAAACACGTATTACTCTGAAAGTAGTGAACCAATTTAGACGAAATTTGGCACAGTAATAACCAATATTATAAGGTTACATCTAGGATACTTTTTATCTCATAAAACACAAGGGATTCTCCAGGATAACGGACGAAAGTAAAAAAAATGTAGTTCATGATATTCTTGACGAATTTTGGTAAATTTTCTTTGTGCTATATATAGCAGACAGATTAGCTAAAAAATTAAGCTATACTTCCAACTATGCATTGACCAATATGGGAAGTGGGGCAAGCACTGTGGTGTTTATGTTTATTTCCCAGTACGTTAAATATATTGTCAAGAAAACAAATTAGGTAGACAAATTAAAAGATATCAGCTAGTATATCTATCTATCTATCTATATTATAATAAAACTGTAGCAGGGTCAAATCTGTACATTAAATATTTTTTGAAAATTTTGATGGGGGTAGGCTTTGTTGTCGATATAGAAGCCAAAAATAAACCTTTTAAAATTTTTGTCTGTCTGTCTGTCTGTCCCTGTGAACGCGCATCACTCTGAAAGTACTGAACCGATTTTGACGATTATTATAATATAGATAGATAGATAGATATACTAGCTGATATCTTTTAATTTGTCTACCTAATTTGTTTTCTTGACAATATATTTAACGTACTGGGAAATAAACATAAACACCACAGTGCTTGCCCCACTTCCCATATTGGTCAATGCATAGTGCTTATAAAAAATGGTAGTTTCCTAAAACAACAACAAATATGTATTAAACTAGCTATATTCGTGACTACGTAAACACGCTCAGTGAGGCGAAGTCTCTTGGCAACTGAAACGGTTCAAGGTTGTTGGTAATGTCTGTGTCGTTCAAAGAGTATTATGATTTTGATTGTATACCGCATTTTTGTGAGTTGCATATTATATACCTCGCGTAACGAACTTTTTTTTTTATATTATAGGAGGCAAACGAACAGACGGGTCGCCCGATGGTAAGTGATCACCGCCGTCCATAGACACCAGCAACACCAGGGGAGTCACAAGTTCGTTTCCGGCCTTTTATAGAAATATACGCTCGTTTCTTAAAGGTTTGCATTTCATAATTGTTTGAAAATACCGCCGCTGGGAGTCGATTTCACAAGGTCGAAGTACGAGGCAGAAACGACCTTGAAAACCTCACCGTGGAAGATCTCCACTCATCCAGGTGGTGTGGATGAAATTTTAGTTTTTGGCGAGTAGTACGATGGTGGAAATTAGCGGCAGGTATAAGTCCAAACAACTCCTCTGAACACTCACCGTGGTAAATGCGATAAAGAACGCAAAGAGACGCGATGTCCCGACGCAGTGCCAATGAGTCGAGCCGATCGGATATTACCTCGTCGCCGACGATTCGAGCCGCTTTGCGCTGGATGCGGTCAAACGGAAGCAGCTGATATTGAGGCGCTCCAGCCCAAAGGTGAGAACAGTATTCCATGTGTGGGCGGACTTGCGCTTTATAAAGTAGTAAATGATGTTCTGGTGTGAAATACTGTCTTGCCCTATTAAGAACACCTAGTTTTTTGGAGGCCAACAATGTTTTGCTTTCCAAATTACCGCAAAACTGAACGACGCTCGAAATGTTAATACCAAGGATACCAATACTGGGCTTGGCGACTAAGGGAACTTCCTGAAAGCTAGGCACTACGTCAAATTTTGCCTTTTTCGCGGTAAATGCGCAAACTTGTGTCTTTGTGGGGTTAAAATGGACCAAGTTTTGTCTACCCCAATGCGAGACGTGTTCAAGTGACGTATCCATTTGATACACAAGTTGATTCCGGCACTCAGCAACGCGTTCCCGGGAAATATTAGCATGGCCAGTGTATAGAGTGCTATCGTGCTATATCTATACATCACCAGTGTTATTGTCTGCATAGCAATGAATGTTGCTTACTAGCAACATATCATTGATATATAGAAGAAAGAGAGTAGGAGATAAGTACACAGCTTTGTGGGACACCAGCATTCACAGGCTTCAAATCGGAGCATGCACCGTCGACTACGACTTTTATGCTTCGGCCCGTGAGGAAGCTAGATACCCAATTACATAAATTCCCGGGAAGTCCAAAGGAAGTAAGCTTCGAGAGAAGCGCTTTGTGCCAAATCCGATCAAAAGCCTTCACTACGTCTAAACTTATGGCTATAGCCTCACCCTTGCTTTCGACTGCCTCTGTCCATCGATGTGTCAGGAAGGCTAGAAGGTCACCAGCTGAGCGACGTTGGCGAAAGCCATATTGACGGTCGCCAATAAGCTGGTTCTCCTCTAGGTACTTCAAGAGCTGGCAGTTAATAATGGACTCCATTATTTTGGAAAGCAATGAAGTGATGGCGATTGGCCGATAGTTCGACGGCTCTGAGCGGTCACCTTTTTTTGGGATCGGGTGCACAGAGGCAGACTTCCAAGATACTGGCACTACGCCTGTACAATAAGAGTACCGAAAAAGACGCGTAAGAACTGGAGCCAGTTCCAGAGCACATGTTCTTAGCACAATTGCGGGAATTCCGTGGGGTCCACTCGACTTCCTAATGTCTAAGGAGAAGAGCTTTTTGCGTATATGTTTCTGCAAAAACTGCAGATTGGGCATGCAGCTTTTGCAACGCGTTATGTTTGGTGAAGACTTCCCCTTGTCATCTAGAGTCGACTTCGACGAAAAAAGGCAGCCAAGAAGTTCGGCTTTGTCTTTTGCATCGTAGGCCAACGAGATGCCTTCCTTCCGCAATGGTGGGAAAGATGGCAGACTGAAGTTCCCTAGGGCGGCTTTGGCAAGAAACCAGAATGCCCGAGTTCCGGAGGGAAGACGAACCAGTCTCTCACCAATTTTACCAATGAAGGTGGACTTTGCTAAGGCAATCGCTCTTTTGAACGACCTGGAGGCAACGTTATACTCCTTTTTGAGAGCACTGGTATTTACATCCTTTGACTGGTGTCAACCCAAGCCTGGTAGCATTTTTGCTTCCGGCGTTTAGCCATTCTGCAGGAATGACCAAACTAAGGTTGAGTTTTGCCACCGACGGGCACTACGGAATTAGGGATAAATTAGTCCATTCCTTGTAGTATGGCGTTGGTTACGGCTTTGGCGACAGCGTCAGGATATTCCAATGAGAAGCAAACTTGCCCCCAGGGGAAAGATGCGAAGAAAGCTCGCATGCTATCCCAATCAGCCGATCACTCGGCGGCTGCCCGCAGAATGCAGGCGCAATAGGCGCGAGAGAGACACGTTACTCCGAATCAAACAATGGTCCGAAGAGCCTAAAGGGACATCAACGGGAACCCGATAACTGTCCGGCTGAGAGGTCAGCAGAAGATCTAACAGGCAAAGGCGTATGTTCCTCCACATCTGGGATCCGTGTAGGTGAGGTAACCAGTTGCGTTAGGGAGGACGCCAGAGCAAAGTCGAAAACAGATCTCCCCGCGTGATCTGACGTCTGCAGGGGAATATATTTGAGTCTCCGTTAGAAAAAGCAAGGCCGGCTTCTCCGTCTCAAGGTGGTGGTGGACGGAGTTGATATTTGAGTGGATTCCCCTTATGTTGCAAAAGTCCACGCGAAACGTGGGAGGGGGTGCCGTAGACTTACTTTTGCTTTTACCCTTCGCCATGACAATCGGTTTTTTGCCCTCCCCAGAGTACGAGGGGCAGCCTGAGCAAGAACGCTCAGGGGGGATTCTCCATCACGGGACGTGCTGGTTGTTTGAGGGAGGGGGGGAGGTGGGCCTCCGGCGATCTCACTGACTGAACGAAGCGCAACAATATATACTACCCCGGACGAGCCGGCCCATTCATGCTGAAACCAGTAATAGCTTCAGCGTGGCTCTACCAACTACAAAACTGTCTTTTTATTTCCAAAAATATTTCCGAGACAGGATTAGCCCTCACAAGAGTTGTTTTGTTATATCATATAGTCATCATTGTATTTCAAAACTTCATAAAAAACATGAGTAGCCGTGGCCCGCTCGTCTGGGTTGAGACTTACATAATTAGCGGACATCGGATATATTCCGACCCTCCCGATAGTGGCTGTACGACCACATTGGATGTAATGTGGGAGAACGATAAACACTCAAATATCCGCCTTGAGCTAAGACTAGTCTTGTTAATTCGAAAACGCGATTCGCCATCTCGGTTAGAGTGATAAGGATATCTCCGTTCCGTCGCGCTGCATCCCCCCGCCGCCGCCCCCCGTGTCTTTGTCGCCCGTATCTGTCGTGTTACATTGGAATACAATATAAATGTTTGGTAATTTTTCATTGTTACTTCGTAGCACGAAATCTAATAAATGTTCGCGCCTTGAACCCCTTGCGGGTCGGAGCGTGGCCGAGGGCCGCGGGGCGAGAGGGGCAAGAGCGGGGGCGCGGGGCGAGTCGGGAGGCAGGGGGTCGGTGTCGGCTGAGGTACGAGGAGCGAGGCGACCGATAAACGTGCCAACTTGAATTACGAATCTAATTTTATATGACATCAAAGAACACCGTACAATATAGTAGAATTATATTACAGTGATCGAACTTATATCTCGTACGATGTATATTACGCGTACTGTTACAGATTTGATATAGCGCGATGTATGACTTGCATAATGATTTCACATCAAAATAATAAATTTCAATTGGCTTTTTGACATGGAAATCATTGAATCCCACTTTATTTAGTCTATATCATATAATAATATGGTATCATAGCCATGAAATAAGCCGTTAAATATCTTAAAAACGGAAGCGAATCCCCCTTAGTATCAATAAGTATATCATGTTAAATAGGTGCATAAATACTTTATTAAAATATTAATATCCCAATTTAAAAACACTGTAAACACACTGTTACACTGTGGCAAAATACGCTTAGTAAATTATATAAAAAATACTTATTATTTTAGAATGAAATATTAAATTTGACGAGTAAAATTAATAACAAGGCTTTCAGTGATAATATTGAAAGGAGCGCGTCTATCGGGAGGGAACTTACCACTTTGCCTTTTTGATAAATTAATGCAAAATGAGAACCGTCTTTCACGAAGTGTTCTGTAGAGTCGCGTCGCGTCGCCGCTGAGCCGCGTCACTACGCATAGAGAGGTACCTATACTCTACCCTGTATCGACATTTTATATTGTTATTTATGCAATGGCAACGACTACACTTACATCTCACTATTCAAAGTGGCTCTTAGCTTTTATTTACAAACTAATGGACGTCCACGACTTCGTTCTCCAAAAAATAGTTACGTTATTGAATGTTTATCCATTTCAGGTTTTTTGTACGTGTACATTACTATTATATTTTAAAGCGATAGTTAAATATTTACAAAAGAAGAAATTTAAACGTTTAACCAGTAAAAACCTAAATTAGTCTCGTGTACTATGTGTACTGACAAAAGTAAACAATATTTTCTGAATTTAGAATGTCTGCAACCGTAAGTGATTTGCCTCAAATGAGTTTAACTGAAAACTGTCGTGCATTTAGAGGGCTGTGACCACAATACACATTATTACTAGACGATATCGAAATGTTCAATTAAAATATGTTAAACCAGATAATTATGTGTTAATTTAAGTGTGTTATGTTCAATTGTGTGTTTCACTATGTCACGCTTCTGTATTTACTAATGCAAGTGTTCGTATGCTTATAATTTTTACTACAGAATTGAGGGCCCTGAAAAACTGTACCCAACTGTTTGGCACAACCGTTAGATAATGTAACTTATATTATTAATTAAATAATCATATAGAGATGTGGATTGACAAATAAGCTCTTTGTTAAGGTATCAGCTTTTAAACACCGCACACTACGATACCCCATTTTCGTGGGTCGTCTGAGTTCACTTTCACACCATACAGAATGCGCGTGGTATTAAACTCTGTGCCTTAATCCTGTTAGGTCATCTAGTTATGTAGTGTTCAAAGTAAGCGTTACGTGTGTGGCATGAATTCAAAGCGCACACGTGGGTGGGTGGTGTACGTAAACAGAATTACAATGCCTGTGGTAGTGATTTTCATTACAAAAAAATTGTTCGATCTCATAGCAGTTTATTCATTTTATATTCTGCTAAACTTCTCGTAGTTGATACAGTTAGTAATATTTTACGGTTGTATTCTCTCACGTGCCTATGCTTTATGGTTTTGTGCAGTGTCGTGGCGGGGGCGCGGGGTGAGCAGGCACCTACAGGTCGCAAGACAGGTCTAATTTCTGATGGGGTCGCATCATTTCAGTTCCTTAAATATTGTAACTCACCGAAATCTAGAATCATCCTTCGTTATAATTACATTCTATAAAACTATATTATAGAAATACAATGATTATAGTACAGATTAAAAGTTTAATTTCTCTGTAAGTTTTTAAATAGCTCCTAACCTTTATATGAGTATGGCTGTTCATTTAATAAGTATTGTAAGGCAGGTGGGAGATTCCCAGTGCTCATATTCAGTTCGGAATGCGACCCGTTCTCCTCAGGAACGTTGTATTACCGAGTGCTGGTGTGGGCGAAGGAGGGATCGTGGACCTCGGAATGTCTCTCAATTACGTGGGCACTCATGATCCTTACCTACGAACATGTGGAGTTTAATAAATTACATCTCAACTGAATTCTTAATGATTGCATTATTAATGATGATAACGTTTAAGATATTTATCGGGATTGATCTAGTGGTGTCCTGACGTTGCTCGCAGCTCGAAGTCACTCTACCGTTTTCGTTTTTTGTCTAGTACCATGATGTAAACATTTCTATATAAATGAAACGTAGAATCTTGGACCTGGTAGAATTGTGTCGTCATAGTCTATGACTTTGGAGGACATTAACTATCTCTTTCAATGGGCTGTGTAATGGATATTTTAACTAATAATAATACTCACTCACGGGACCTAAACAGTGAGTTTAATATATAGTAGTAGTGAAGGATCACGTTTCATCATTTTACTCGTTTATCTTAAGTGGCTGTATCACATCGTTCCTTCTTATGTATGTCGTTCAGGCTTCAGACCTTTATAGGAATTCACTTTGATTTCAATGGTTAGATGTTTATTACCTCGAGTCACTAGATAAGTTGGCTTTGTACCGCTACCTGTAACCTTTCTTAATATAAATATCATGGTAACAATATGTACCGGAACGGTACTATATGAGTATGTTATGAATTAAATCCTCTCGTCTGTAAATCCAAACATGTTTTAAAGCCAACGCAATGATTAATAAAATTCTCGACACAGTATAAAATAATAGACGTGATCTTTGTCTTAAGTTTTAACTTTACCGCGAACATAAATTCACACAAAGCTGTTGTCCGGAGCCCCCGCCCCTCCACCCTACCTCCCTATCGCGATACCGTAGCACCGCCCAACCTGCTATAGCTAATTTAAAATTAAAATAACCAGCTTTATCACATTGTTTATTTGAAGTTTTTTTCTGCTCAGTACCGATTTGTTACTTTATTATAATGCATGAAAATGGTTGATTGAACTCGCCTTTATATGTAACCGTTGCAATATGCGAATCGGCAGCACCGCATAGCACCGATTCATGGAATTCGACCTCGTAACGGCCATGAGAGTCATTTCGGGTGCCAAATTCAACTTAGGCTCACCTCGAATGTGAGGTTATATTCGGGACACTATTCGTAGCAGTAGTCACATCTTATTTTAAGTTAGATTAGATCTATGACAGGGGTCTTAGGCAGGTATAATGAGGTACTTGTCTCTCTATTCTGTATGAAGTGGAATCACAGGTATAAATAACTCCCGTTATAGGTACTTTAGTCTACCCCGTAGGACCATAAGTGCGTGATAAAGAGCTATAACTTACTCGAGGTGACCCTGTCTCGTGGAACATTGCAAATCCAGGCTGGAGAGCACGCTATAAACACTCCTCGGGGTTGGTACCCGGTACCGGGCCAAGATGTATATCCAGGTTGACGGCTAGCCTCGCGGTGCCCCTCTACTCAGCACAGGGGACAGGCGATGGAGAATGGGGTGCAAGAAAACCTCGTTCAAAAGTTACCGTGATAGAATATAACGTAAAAAGTTACAGATGGTGAGGAACCAACCTCATTACAACAGTGGCGGTTGGAAGTTGGAGGAGTTGCCTTCTCCACTATCAGGCCGAAACAAGGGGGGAAGGGGTGGGGCCTGGGGTTAAATTACAGTGTTTCACCGAACCATCCACATACTCTACCACCGAGTAGAGTAGATGGTCCACCGGGATGTCTCGGTCAGCGGGCTACTTGTCCTTGATCCTCAACGGATCCCAGGGTCTCCTGTATAGCAGTTGATACATCGTGGGGTTTTAGTTGGTAGCAATTGGATACTACACGCTTCTTTCTCCGAGAGAGCGAGTGTTCTATGTATTATTTTCCCCACGTAAGACGATCTGTGACTATTCATTCATACTAAGGTATGTTTAGTTAAATACAATGCGTTGGGTTTTAATTAGACTACTAGATCGTTTTAATCGATAGCACGTAAATATTAATCTTAAATTGTATTTTTTATACGTGTATTTGTAGAGGCCCCGCCTCATAACATTAATTCAGAATCAAATTACCGATGTTATTGAAAATATTTTTATTTCGATATGATATTTCGTCATGTTCCCGTTAACGAATTTATCTGATATGTCAATCAAAAAATTAAATTCACAGTTTATTTAACATTCATAATAAGTAATATGAATATTCATACGGCGATATCGTAAATGACTGACACATCCTGGTGACTTTTATGTTATACTCATGCAACACAACAACGGAGTGAGTAGTGAATTGTATCATATTGCGATCACCTCTATCTCCCTTTATATTGCCAATCCCAAATGCTCTCTGTGTGAAACCAAAATAATAGAAGAAAAAAAAGATATCATAAATGTTGAGTACTTGTAAGTAATGGTGGGTTGTATAAATGAACATTACATCCAATTCCCCGGGACCGATACAATTTCTAAATAACCTATCTTCTAAAGTTACCAACATTTTGAATTAAGCGCAAGGTGTGGCACTATTCGTCAGCAGATTGGGATGGAATGCGGGATTATTTCGCTTCCATTCCTTGGCGGCAACTCTAAAGTTACCAACATTTTGAATTAAGCGCAAGGTGTGGCACTATTCGTCAGCAGATTGGGATGGAATGCGGGATTATTTCGCTTCCATTCCTTGGCGGCAACGCTGTTTTGACGGGAAGGACCCTTCAGCGATTGCTGATGCGATTGCCGACGAGATTACAGTTGCAATGGAATATTATATTCCTTCCTCCGTGATCGTCGGTAATCGCAAAGGACGCCCTTGGTACAATCGCGAGTGCGCCGATGCAGTTAGCAAAAAGCAAGCCGCGTATCGCGAATGGATCAAGGGTCGCGCAAATAAGGATCCTAAAACCAGCTTCCTCAAATCAGCCTATAACTCTGCCACCAAAGCCTGTAAGAGGGCATACACTAGAGCGGATGCCCAGCGCGTTGCACGCTTAGGTCTAGAACTCGTAAGTCATCCGACTAATAGTCGAGGCTACTGGAGTCTGGCCAAAGCTGTGCAAGCCAATTTTTGTCATCCAACAATGCCACCGTTGAGGTACTCTGATGGGTCACTGGAGGTGTGCTGTCGTCGTTTGCGCTGTATGGAGGACCCTTCCTTCTCTATCCTTTGGCTACACGTAGACCTGGGCACTCAGAGCCGTATCTACGTGTGCCTCTACAGATCCCATAATGGAGATGATGAGACTACTCGGCTCTTTGATTACATGAGTTAGGCAGTAGATGACGCACGGGAGCAGTTTCCCACAGCAGAATTGGTGATCTTGGGGGACTTTAACGCACATCACGATATGTGGTTGGGTTCCTCCAGGACGGACCATGCAGGACGTACTGCTCATGCATTCGCCTTAACACATGACCTGACACAATTAGTAATCCAGCACACCCGGATTCCGGATGTCACAGGTCATGCGCCCTCATTGCTGGACCTTCTGTTGACGAGCCATCCAACTGGGTATGATGTGTCAGTCGATGCCCCCCTGTGCAAATGGGATCACTGCCTCGTTATATCGTCTGTGCCACGCGCTCCACCTCCACCCAGCGTAAGAATTAAGCGCAAGGTGTGGCACTATTCGTCAGCAGATTGGGATGGAATGCGGGATTATTTCGCTTCCATTCCTTGGCGGCAACGCTGTTTTGACGGGAAGGACCCTTCAGCGATTGCTGATGCGATTGCCGACGAGATTGCAGTTGCAATGGAATATTATATTCCTTCCTCCGTGATCGTCGGTAATCGCAAAGGACGCCCTTGGTACAATCGCGAGTGCGCCGATGCTGTTAGCAAAAAGCAAGCCGCGTATCGCGAATGGATTAAGGGTCGCGCAAATAAGGATCCTAATACCAGCTTCCTCAAATCAGCCTATAACTCTGCCACCAAAGCCTGTAAGAGGGCATACACTAGAGCGGATGCCCAGCGCGTTGCACGCTTAGGTCTAGATCTCGTAAGTCATCCGACTAATAGTCGAGGCTACTGGAGTCTGGCCAAAGCTGTGCAAGCCAATTTTTGTCATCCAACAATGCCACCGTTGAGGTACTCTGATGGGTCACTGGCCTACGAACCGCAGGAGAAAGCTACATTATTAGCTAATCTCTTTGCGGCTAATTCTCGGCTCGACGATCGAAAAGCGCAACCGCCCACTATTCCTTGCTGCGGTGTCACTACGGCTCTATAAATTGTGTAATGTCTGAATCATTAACAATGCGGACAGCCCGTCTCTGCAACCTGTCCAGGGTATCTAGTAGGTATTTGGCGGAACCGTCCCAGAGGTGAGAACAATACTCCACGCAAGGCCGAACTTGTGCCTTATAAAGGAGGTATAGCTGATCTGGCGTGAAAAACCGTCGCACCCTGTTCAGGATTCCGATATGTTTTTTTTTTTTTATCGTAGCACGGCAAAGTGACTTTACTGTGCCTGATGGTGAGCACAGTATAATCTAAAAACAATGGCGACCACCGAGAGACACACTATCCCTCACCGGTCGCCGCTGTCATGCCGGCTTGCATAAATGTCTCTTCACGTTACGCTTGAAGGACCCCATATTATAGGAAGGAGGGAACACACTGGCCGGGAGATTGTTCCACAGCTTCACGGTACGGCAGAGATAAGAAGTTGCGAACTTTTTAGTTCGTGCCCAGATAGGATTTACCGTAAAACTATGGTTCCGTGCCGTGCTACGATAAAAAAAAAAAAACATGTATTCATCTTTATCGACTATTGAAAGTAAGTAACGGCGTCACAATGTACCATCATGCATGTTAGTAATCGCTACGTCTTCATAGGCTTTAATTACGCGTAAATATGTCTAATACATTTTATTAGATCGTGTCTGACAAACAAATAAAACGCAGATGCTAGTTGACATTACAGAATAAGTTTCGAATAACAAAAAGAATATATTTAGTACTTTATTAATGTTTTTTTTTATTAAGTATTTAAACGTGTACGTATCCGAGTGGCTGATGAACACACTACGCTTTTTTAAGGTGGTAGAGCCACACTGAAGCTATTACTGGTTTCAGCATGTCGGTCGGTTCGCCCGCGGTACTACCACCCAACCCACAGAAACACCGACGTGAAGTAACAGTGCTTGCTGATCCGTAGTTTTGTTATCGGTAGTAATTTATATGTTAGCATAAATCTTTTTGTTTTTATATTACTTTATCGTTTAAAAGGAATGTATCTGTCCACTAGTTTTCGTAAACGCACCTTTAAAAACGTTCGCAAGGGCTGCCCTCTAAGGCAACACAGTTTAACTTTGAATCTAGCAACATACAAAACCGCTCTGAGTGATCTGCGTTAATAAACAATTGCAAAACTGGTACAGATATCTAACAAACCATTAAAAGAAACCAAGTGCCAGTGTAAACTTTGTGTCCTTTATTTACAAAACCAGCGATCTAAGTCACGAACCAAGCCGGGGTACCCCGAAGAAGAGGATCTCCTAGTGCGGGTGAGTGGTGGATACAGACCTCCTAAATTCATTTCCTATACACTTGCATTGTTGCGTTTCGTTTGGTCAGTAAGAGCGCCGGAGACCCACTTCCTCTCCCCCGCCCCTGGTGTTGCTAGTGTCTATGGACGACGGTAATCATTTACCATCAGATGACCCGTCCGTTTGTTTGTCTCGTATAATATAAAAAAAAAACACAATCTTTACACGTAAGTAAAATTGAAGCGTCTGTTTCTTGTGAAAACTCTTGTGAAAAAGCAATGTACGTAGAATTAAGTCGTAAAAAGCAGTTTGTGAGCACTTACTCCTAGAAAGATAGCCATGCCACGACGTACGTTAAAGATAACCATACGCTTCAAAGGCGCACTCTTTTATAATACGTGTTTTTAATTGATTAACTAAACAATATTAACAATTTATGTTAAAACGTATATTTAAAACTATGAAAATAAAATACATTTATAATTTAATTTGTTTATTTCAAATAATTTAAAACCAAATGAGTAGACCTCTACGAAAAAATACCGAACATCAATAGCCTTATGCTTCGGGAACAAAATCACTTATAATGATTTTATGAAAATAAAAGTTTTATCTTATAAGATGGTTGACTATAATATAATCAGTTTAAAAAACATCTTTCATGAAAAAATAATTAAAAATGTACTCATGGCACACGTAATTTTTGCTGCCACAAAATATTCATTTGTACTTAGTACAGGTTGATATCATTTTATTTTTAGACGTAAAGTACCGTCTTCTTTTTATCGATGCCGTGATGGTTCCTCTTCTTATATTGTACGATCTTGTGCAGAGAGGTCTTGAACAATATTTTCGATGATAATCACAAAATGTCTTGGCAAAGTAGAAGTCTATAGTTTCTCTGTCATTCATGGCGTGGCTAGTTGTGTACTGAGTTTATTCATATATTCTCTTCTATTCAAGGGCTTTTCATGTTTTGACACGACATTCTGGTAGTATATCACGTAGGAGTTGACAAAATGTATGTTCAATATGACATAAAACATAGTCATTGGCCACCTATACGTTTTCTTTGAATACGACATCGAAAAGCACATTTGGCCGAAAATGTCCACATCACTTTGGCTAGATTATAATACATAATTATTTTAAGTTTACCAGTTACTGGATTTAGGACACCTTCCTCATCACACGATGGTAATAAACGAGCCATCTTGCCGGGCATCGGCTTGTAAGATACCATAGCTATATAACGCATAAAGCGCAATTTTTTTATTTTCGACCAACGTTATCTTATGTGCTATAATGCATACATAATATATCGTTCCTTAAAACAAATAAAAAACATTTACAAATAGTCTTTAAATCGTTACAACTGCAATATTAAGTAAAAAGTTTCACGAAAGATAACCATACGTCTCGCGAGCACACAGACTCGTCATATAAATAAAACTATAGTACTTACAGCATGTAAAGAGTCGTCCCGTGAATGGGCAAACCGACAATTGAGTTGACTGAGAAGGACGTGGAAATACACGCGAAGAACAAAAAAATACAGCAATATATTTCCGGCGCAGGCGTCTCTGAGACGTAGATTATCTTTCTAGGGTTAAAATGGATACACTAACTAAACCTTATGACATGCATCAAAATAATGTGCTATTGAATTTGTAAAAATGCTTACGGAAAACTATATTTCTTAACAATAACCAGTAGTTATGGCATAATATGTCACAGAGTCTTACGTAGTGTCTTACGTCTCTTGTGTGATTTTGATGATCTGTAAATTTTCAAAGCGCCAAAAGTTGATCTAAGCCGTTTGGATACGTATTACGCCTCATATAAATATTTGCATATGCAAATTCAGGGAAGGTCGTTACTAATTAATAAAAATAAAAAAAACAATTCTGACTTATAGTTACAAAGTTTGACGCGTTCATACAATCTCCTAAGCTTTAGTCTAGCTGAAAACGGGCTTAAGAATTGTCATTATTTAAAAAACAATTATCTAAATATATTAGATCTTTACCTATGAAATTGCCGTTTTGTATGAAAATATTTAAACTAAGTTTTTCCATGTATTTTTTATTTGTATTAATCGAAGTAATCACCCATGCAATCAATGCATTTTTGCTAACGCAGTGGCAGTTTATTGAAGAAATCAGAATTCATTATAATCAGATTCTTAAAGAAATCAGATGGACGGGAGGCAATAAATTCTTCAAAGGCATTTTGTACCGGCTCTCGGGTATTGAATTTTTTTTCCGCCAAGGAATTATCCAAATTCCGGAAACAGTAGTAGTCTGTAGGCGCAAGGTTTGGTGAGTAGGGCGGATGACAGAGAACTTCCAACCCCAATTCTTGCAACTTGGAGAGCGTCTGCTGTGCAGTATGAGGTCGCGCGTTGACCAATGCTGGTTGTAGATGTGCCAGTTTCTCCATCATTGTATTCAGTTCTTCACAGTACACATCTGCAGTAATGCTCACCCCGTTTGGTAAGAAGCTGTGATGAATCACACCGGCGCTAGACCACCAAACAGTGACCATCACTTTTCTAGGGGTAAGTTTTCGTTTAGGGCATTGTTTAGGTGCTGAACCAGGATCCAACCAACTTGCTGAGCGCTTGCGGTTATCAAACAGAATCCATTTTTCATCGCAGGTAACAATGCGGTTCAAAATTCCTTCATTTGTGTGTCTGTTGAGCAGTGCAAGGCACGTCTCGACGCGTACTTCGCGCTGGCGATCATTGAGTTCGTGGGGCACCCATTTGTCAAGCTTTTTTACCTTGCCAATTTGACGCAAATGGACCAATATTGTTTTGACGCTAACGTCGAAAGCTGCTGCTAATTCAGCCGTAGATTGTGTATCATCAGCTTCCACAATCGCCTTTAATTCGTCATTGTCGACCAAAGTCTTCGGACGACCGCGAGGTTCATTTTTCAGATCGAAATTCCCAGAACGGAAGCGAGCAAACCAATAACAGGTGGTGCGTTGGTTTGTAGTGTTAGCTCCGTAAACGTCGTTGATGTTGCGTGCCGCTTGTGCCGCGTTGCTGCCACGACGGTACTCATATTCCATAATTACTCGAATTTTTAACGTATCCATGATGACAAAAAAGATTGAAATGCGATGAAAATGTAACACTAATCAATAAACAAATGAATACTTTTGGAAAAAGAATTCCATGTTTTTAAAATAAAATTAATTTGAAATTAGAATTCTTAGCCAAACAAAAATAATTTTTATTTGAAATGGCCAGTACTGCAGAACGGCAATTTCATAGGTAAAGACCTATTATATAATAATAATAACACTATAATAATTAGATAAGATCACAATAACACTATAAATGTAAAGTATATTATGTTTAAATATATGTGTATAATTTAGATATTCATATAATAAACAAAGTGTCAAATAGGTGAGTTATATAATGTAATGAGTAGGTAAAAGAAAAAAAAAGGTAATGTGATTATATCGCCTAGACATCCAAATTATAATTTTCGAAACATATCTGGGAGTCGAGTAAAAATATTCTTAATTTATTTTTAAATAGAATTAAACTAGTCGCAGAATTTATAGGCGGTAGTATATTGTTCCAGCACTTACTAGCATTATATCGAAAACTGCCTCTAAAGTCTGCTGTAAAGTGACGTGGAGTTAATATCTGTGTAGACATTTTCTGCGCTCAGAAGCTCTATGACTACCTACCCAACTGATTTTATTATAGAGGTATTGCGACTTTTCATACGGAATTACCCCAAACAAAAGACATGCGAGATGTAATTTGCGCCTTGCTTTCATTTTTAGAAGTAGGTGCTTATTAATGGGAGGGGTGACATGTGCTCTTGGTGGTATTGTGAAGCAGAAACGTGAACAAGCATTTTGGACTCTTTGTATAAGACGAGATGTTCTAGCGAGTAATCGAGGACCGTACACAACGTCAGAAAAAAATAGCTTTGAAAGAACTAATGTTTCTACAAGTTGTAATCACAGTTCTTCGCTTAGAAATGGTCTCATTTTATACAGTATTTTTAAACGATAAAAACAGTTTCGTACACATTCAGTAATATGTGTCTCAAATCTTAATCATCCAGAATCATCAGGAATCCATAATTAAACCTTAGTTTCGTGCTTCAGAAACGTGTTCTACGAGTATTGGCTCATCCATAACCATAATGGTTTTATTAACTGAAGGAAGATGGCAAACCTGATACCTAGTTCCTATTATCATATACTTGGTTTTAGAAGGGTTAAGTATAAGTGAGTTACACCTTGACCAATTTACAATTCTTATTATTTCTTCATTCATTACGGTAATAGCATTATCATGGCTCTGTGGTTTAAATTAAATATAAAGTTGTAAATCATCTGCATAGATGTGATATTTACAATTTAGTATGAACTTGGTTATATCAGAGCTATATAGTGCAAATAAAATTGGTCCTAAGACAGAACCTTGTGGTACGCCTCTGTTGACAGAGCGAGGTGAGGAATGTATAACTGATCCATTAGGTAGATTCAATTCAACCATTTAAGTTCGTCTAGTCAAATAGCTATGGAACCAGTTAACTGTATCTCTGTCAAATCCAGAAAAAGTTAATTTAGAGAGAAGTAAAGATGTGTCTGTGCTATCAAATGCTCGGGAGAATTCTAATAATACTAGAAGAGTGCACATACCCTTATCTTGAGCTGAAAGAATATTATCTGTGACATCTAATAAGGCTGTAACAGTGCTTCTATTCGTTCTGAATCCTGACTGAGCATCAGGTAGTATTCCATTATTTTCAATAAAACTTGTCATTTGTGATGCAACTACTTTCTCTAAAACCTTGGACAAACATGGTAATATATTTATTGGTCTAAGATCTTTCAGATTTTGTACATCAGGCTTTTTGGGTAACGGTCAAACAATAGCGGATTTCCAGGAGTGAGGAAATTCAGATGTAAGTATAGAGGTATTGACTATATTCGTTTTGGGGTAAGGTTAATTGTATCATTTTCAGATTTATTTGATCACTGCCTACAGCGTTTGATTTCAGGTTATTTATAACTGTTTTAATTGTATGTGAATTCACAGTACTCAATGAGAATATAGTGTTACTAAAGCGATTATATTCAAAACTAGGTGTACCCGCAGCTCCGCACGCGTTTTTTTTAAATCGTATTAAAGAATTGTGAGACTATGTACAATTACAAAAACGCTCTTTAAAGACGATTGTAAGTACGACGCGCACGCCACTAAAAGTAACATGTAACGTGTACATTAGATATATAAATACAAAAAGCGTGCCGAATGAGGTTTGTCATCAGCAACACATTTGGGACCTTAACCTACCATATAACTACCTCAGTGCTCAATTACACTTTATAAGGAACTAACGAAACAATAACTTAAAATATTATTATTAAGATTTACATTTACATTATATTCAATATACAATGCCATTATTATAATTAAGATTTTGTAACTATACAAAAAATAAACGCTTGTCTGTTCCGCAAGAAATTGTATTATGGAACACTTTACGTAATACGTTTATAATCTAAGATCTTTTTAGGAAGACCTCTATATCATTAATGTTATTAATAATTATAATGTCGAATTGTAAACAATAAGCTGATAATTATTTATCGTATTAAAAATAAAGAATGTGTTGATATCTTGCTAAATTTCATGCAGACAAAATCGTGGGTATCAGCTAGTCTAAAATAGAATAACCTCAATTACTTTTTGTTTGGTTCGCTATCTACCAGTGAAAATCCCGTGAAAATCGATGTAACCGTTTTGGTGACAGCACAGCAGGCGAAGCCACAGTTAACAGCTAGTATAAAATAAAATTGCCTAAATTACTTTTTGTAAAATCAGCTATCTGCCAGTGAAAGTTTCGTGAAAACTGCTCTAACCGCTTTGGAGACAGCATTGCGGGCGAAACCACGGTTAACAGCTAGACTAAATTAAAATAGACTAAATTACTTGAACTGATATCCGCTATCTGCTGATGAAAGTTTGGTGAAAATCGGTCCAATTGTTTTGGAGATAGCATTGCAGACGAAACCGCGGTTAATACCTAGTCTAATTTAAAGTAGCCTAAGAAACCCGCTGTAATTCCAGCTATGTGTCAGTGAAATTCCTGTCAAAATCGGTCTAGCCGTTTCGGAGATTACCCTGAACAAACAGACAGACAGACCGACAAAAATTTTAAAAATTACATTTTTGTTATCAGAGGCGTGTATACTTTCATACCCAATAAGTCAAAAAAATTTATTTCTTCAAATTTTTTTATTATACAGACACTTCATTTTGATTATATGTATATATATAAGATTGGTTACCAGTGTCAATTTCTCATTACGAATACCTTTTCAGTATATGTACTGTATTTTCTTTATTTTGATAAATAACTATGAACTGTTATTCAATTAATGTACACTGGATAGTGGATAAAACAGTGTTTAGAGTAGTAAGATTATGTGCGTATAACTAGTGGGCCGTGTGGACTGATGGTAGATCTCTTATACTGATCAATTTTTTAATTGTTATGTTAACCATACGTCAGAGCAGAACTATCAAGCTGATCGTTTTTTGTTTGATCATTTTTAATCAATATTTTTTAGACAAAAATAACTATAGATTTTATTATAAGGAATAATTCAGTAATTCAGTGTAAGTTTAAGTAACAAACCTAGCGGACTTAGCAGACAAGTAACATCATAACCTTACGTAGACAGCTTATGTCCATCTCGAATATTGTAACTTTCAAATAGTGAAATAATTTATCAAATCCGTGCAATAGTTCCAGAATTTACTTTTCTCATACATACAAACATATAAAATCCGCTCTTTCTCTCTATCTTTATAATATTAGTATAGATCCCATTCCGTTAAATTAAAGTCTTTCAACTCTATCCAACTTCGGACTAATATAGACAAACTGTAACTCGAGATGTCATCGTTCTGTAAACGCTTATTAGTATTGAAAGAGTTGTTGTTTCGCCTTATTTTTATTCTCGGAAATATATACACTATGAGACTGTGTATACGCGAACAACGATACTTCAATTGAAGGACCTTTCATTTAAACTTACAATATATTTTATAGATAAACCCGACACAATCATATTTATCTTTCAAAAAAATTCATATGACCTGAGTAATCCAACGACACCACGAACCAAGCAATGAATAGTAGAGAGAGAGATAGTGCCTTCAAATATTCATTTTTATACAGTTTCGATTTACCAATTTTTAGAACTACTAACCATTAATAAGAAATATATATACATAATTGAAATGAAACAACCGCTCGATCTTATTAATTAAATTAAAAAATACAGCACAAAATAATAGAACACGCAAAACTGACATATGAAACTAAAACTGAAATATGAACAAAATCCTAATTTCGTAATAATAAATATAACTTCAATTTACACTATTTGTATGGATTGTGTGAAATATCGTGCGTAAATGTGAAAACATCAGTAAAGCGGCAGTTTCAATAAAGATATAACGACAAATATTATTTTTAGGAAATCCCTTCTATATTATTATATCGTTTTTCAAGTATTGTCGGTGCGGTATCTATAAACTTCATTTTTTTCTCTTATCTATGTATAAGAAGCAAACAATTGCTCCACGTAGAGTCCACTAATGATCTATAGAGGCCGACAGGAACTAACTATTATTGTATACGGAAGGGAAAAGGGCCGATCGCAATTAGGCCTTAATACGAGTTCCCGGTAAAAGATAAAAGCATTGCGATTTCGATTTGCAATGCCAGTGTTTGGGGGTCCAGGACAGGAGGGGGTGAGAGGCTGCAGCGGGTATGAGTAGAAGGGCGGAGAGGGTCTACACCGAGACTAATATCTTTCAGTAGTTATAGCGGTGCGGCGAGCTCGAGATAGCGATCACGCAGCCACGGACCGACTTAACCGAGCTATGAAACGCGACTGCGGCAAATGAACCGCTACGAATAAGAAGGCAATAATATAACTGGCAAACGTCTTCATAAATTATGTCAGCCAATATATACTAAGGATAAAGAAATTCTGTGAGAAATCAAGTTACGATTAAGATATACGTAGTTTGGTCCGCAAATTACGAGTTTTACACTACGTGTGTAGTGATGACGAATCGGCTTGTTATAATCCACTAGCTAGGCACGCATTTTTCCTCACTATTCCATACAATTATTATTTGGGTTACCATAAGTAAATATAATTAGGATTTAGTTGAAGAAATATGTAAAATACAATTAATTGATTTACTGTTTCACACGTATATAGTGGCAATGCAGTCGCGTTCTATGGGTATGGAATGCGAATAAAATAACAAGTAATGTATTTATTGAAATTACTACTGACGATTAAGTAAAAAAAAAATTTGCGTGTTTAAACCACAAAGAACACTCGCAGGTCATTTTGAATAACATTCTCGTGACACCTATCCCCCTCCTTTTTGTTTGATTTCTAAACTCAGATGCGGTTTATATGCTTTTAATATAATAGAAACATTGTTCCTTCCACAACCGGTTACTCATTCACATGCCCTAAGCAGCTCAGCAAAATGGTGTCACCATAAGCTTCTCTAGATAACTTGTAAATTCCAACGGTGTATTTATCCGATTAATCCACATAATTATATAATAATAACAACATAACATTACACATTCCACAGACAATATCACTCAGATTGGTAGTAATCACTTATCTGTGGTTCATTGGGTCATTATCTACAAGGAATATAATCTATGGCAGTGCAGTTACTTTCAGAACTCACTTAACATTAATTTGTACCAAAAATAGATAAAATAAATACCTTTATTCTAGATTAAAAAATATCTTTATAATTATAAAATATTAAGTCAATACTGTCTGAAAATATTACAATTGAAATAGTTTGATTTTGTTAATTCACTGATTGTTTGAGGCTCGCGTCCTGGGAATTTGCTTTCCTGGTCTGGCAACACGTTCGCTATCAGATGTTAGTTATAAATCCACAATACCGCTGTGCTTCCTTCTTTTTGACGTGAATACGTCTTTAAATTTGCTACCATACAGGGGCAATTCAAAAACCTAATGATAACAAAATCGGCGGATACAATTTGGCAATGTAGTTTCGAATCTATTTTCTACATCCAAAACTAAATTATACCACTGTATAGGTAAAGGATCAAAAAATTTATTACGTTAAGTCAGGACGCTAATACATCGCACGCGGCAGGAGGGTAAGCTCCACAATTTCGAGGTCAACCTCCGCATAACTTAGAGGTATAACAGTGCGCATTCGGTTACATTCTGATGTGATGCCTACATATTCTAGATCTACCAGCATACTATTAACATAGTTAACCTACACAGAAACTAAAGTTAAACGTTACTGTAACAGACTACAGTTTGTGTAATGAAGGTCAGTTTGACTAACTCTCTGTTTCATCTCTTCAGGCGTACACTTTTCTGCAGAAAGCATTTTTTTTTCGAACTGACTACGTTATTGGCCTTACAAGACCTTCACAGCTTCACAGGACTACTAAGGCGAGCGCTTAAAGCACTCAGCTGATTTTATTTTGACAACTAGCTCAAGGGTGCTCGGCACACCTCTGCTTGAGCTGTTGTGTATATCGCGAATCTAGCTAGCTACGCTATGCTAAGCTATTCATGCATATATACGTTTGTGAGTCATACTATTTTAATTGTATGATTTACAAACGTTTACATGTATTTCGGACCTAAAAACGAACCAAACTAATCAATTCAGTTCATTGTATGATTCACAAACATTTACATGTATATCGAATGTGAAAACCAATCGATTCAGTTCCAATAAGGGAAAAAAATGTGGTGTGACTGTGTCATGACACGGCCGTTTGTTGTACGTGAATACGTCTCGTAACAGGCGATATTTTCTATATAAATTATTATTATTTATGTATGTCATAATCATAAGAAGTCCTCCGGGTTTCAATGTTTTGCTTATGATGGCAACTGTTCCATTTAACGGGTTCAGAAAATAAATCAACCTAACAAAAAATTATAGGTCTGGGTGATCCGCTCGGACGCATTCACTTTTATACATTGCCAGCACTGATTGACTCGGTCATATGGTATTTTATTGGTACCATTCGATTGGTTTTGAGATGCTCTCTCCAACCCTATACGATTTCTGTATAGGGTTGGTACGATTGGATTACAGTCATGACTTAGCGTAATAAATTTTTTAATCTTTTAGCTATTCAATGGTATAATTTAATTTTAGATGCAGAGAATAGATTCGAAACTACATTGCCAAACTGTATTCCCCGATTTTGTTATCATTAGGTTTTTTGGAAAAAATAAAACCCTTTCACCTCACGTGTAATGTGTGCACGTATGTGGTGTAGTCTGATGCATGTAATAGTGATGTAGGTGAGTAACTATATCGCGTTAGTAATAACTCGCGGACTCCACTCCGAGGGACGGGTTTAGGCTCGAGATGCTACCGGAGGGAACGCGAAGTATGTACGGGATCGTATGAGAGGCCCTCCTTCACGGCGGCGTGAGGAGAATCTGGTGAGCGTGGGCGCAAACACGCATGTTAAAGAGATCGAATAGAAGCGATAATTAAACGGCGCTGGCGCCGGGATCTAATTATGAACGAATGTTTTCGGTTATTTTAGAGAGATATAGATATAAACACGCGGGTTTACTCTGTCTATACTAAAAAGATTTATTTATTCGAAGCTAAATCGCGCGCGATATATTGTAGGTTGGCCACGATGACGGGAAAGGTAGAAATCACGTTTATGAGACCTATATTCGACCTATACTTATTATACCTATACTATTGATTATCGTGTTCAAAACCATAATTTCAGGAACTTCATGAACGAGGAGCAGCTGGACGATTCAGTTGTTGCCAGGAAGGGAAAAGACGGGTTTAGCCTGTACAGACTTAGCCGCCTGAGGTCGAGGCTTGGGCTGGGGCATAGGCTTAGGAGGCCACGGGGTCTGAGGGGAGTCTAGCTGATGGGGAGCGCTCGGAGTGGATGCGGACTCGTGTCGTTTGTGTTTGACACGAACTCGCGGAAACGGAGAAACTTACTCTGTAACAGGTGAACTTCGCTAGACGAAGCCATACCAACAACCCGTACGGGGCGGGAAAGGAAACTAATAACCTCCCTGTCTGAGGGAAAGGGGACTGCGCCTGTTTGAATTTAACGGACTGTTCAGAGTCTGGAATAAGCGATGTGCAATGTCAGAGAACCTACTATGCCTAGGGGGAGGCTCTAAGTGATCTTCTTTCTTCGACATTATCCGACATGTCAACACAAAGCGCTGGCCACGAAACGAATGACAACATATGTAGGCTCGACGCGCTGAACTCGTGGAATGTGATGAAAAGAGCGCCTAACGATTGAGCACGATTAACACTTAAGAGACAAAAAAATAGCGTTGAAAACCGAACACTCGCGAAACAATAACGCAAACGCGAAACACGATGCGTCACTAACTGGTGAGTATCGAAATAAAAAAAATAAAAAATTGGCTGTCTGTAAAGTCGGTTTACGAACGATAATTTTACGTGATAACGTTATAGGAAAAATTTCATACTTTTATGAATTGAATTGAATTATTATCACAAAATTGATCAAAAATTGACAAAACAATTCACGTGTAGGTTGTGCGCTGCCGCTGTCTCTCTTCTACTCGAACGCATCGGTCAATGGAGTAGAACAGAGAGATGCGTCACAAGCCGAACGTTTAAGCCGATCGCGTCTCAATATCGCTTGTTCCCCGTTCTCGCTAGCACGCTCGGCTCAGGTGAAACGTGACAATGCGTCATGGTTTTTCGTGCTTGCAGCCGACGTCCATCGATTTATAAAACGTTATCACGTCAAAAGTCGCTTCGAGAGCAATAAGCGCGTACATCCAATGCCGAGCACGCCCAAATCGGAACTCCCCTGCAAAAAATAATTGACGCTAGCCTGTTAAATAATAGGTATTTTCCTATGAAATTGCCGTTCTGCAGTACTGGCCATTTCAAATCAAAATAATTTTTGTTTGGCTAAGAATTATAATTTCAACGACGTTTACGGAGCTAACACTACAAACCAACGCACCACCTGTTATTGGTTTGCTCGCTTCCGTTCTGGGAATTTCGACCTGAAAAATGAACCTCGCGGTCGTCCGAAGACTTTGGTCGACAATGACGAATTAAAGGCGATTGTGGAAGCTGATGATACACAATCTACGGCTGAATTAGCAGCAGCTTTCGACGTTAGTGTCAAAACAATATTGGTCCATTTGCGTCAAATTGGCAAGGTAAAAAAGCTTGACAAATGGGTGCCCCACGAACTCAATGATCGCCAGCGCGAAGTACGCGTAGAGACGTGCCTTGCACTGCTCAACAGACACACAAATTAAAGAATTTTGAACCGCGTTGTTACCTGCGATGAAAAATGGATTCTGTTTGACAACCGCAAGCACTCAGCAAGTTGATTGGATCCTGGCTTAGTGATGGTCACTATTTGGTAGTCTAGCGCCGGTGTGATTCATCACAGCTTCTCACCAAACGGGGTGAGCATTACTGCAGATGTGTACTGTGAACAGTTCAGTTCGAACACAATGATGGAGAAGCTGGCACATCTCCAACCAGCATTGGTCAATCGCTCGTCTCCGCTGCTCCTGCATGACAACGCGCCACCTCATACTGCACAACAGACGGTCTCCAAGTTGCAAGAAATAGAGTTGGAAGTTCTTCGTCATCCGCCCTACTCACCAGACCTTGCACCTACAGACTACTACTTTTTCCAGAATTTGGATAATTCCTTGGCGGAAAAAAAATTCAATACCCGAGAGGCCGTACAAAATGCCTTTGAAGAATTTGTTGCCTCCCGTCCAGCTGATTTCTTTAAGAAGGGCATCAATAAACTGCCACTGCGTTGGCAAAGATGCATTGATTGCATGGGTGATTACTTCGATTAATACAAACAAAAAATGCATGAATAAAATTCGTTTAAATTTTTTCATACAAAACGGCAATTTCATAGGTACACCTAATATTAACGACATCGCTTCAGAAAGTTTTTTCATATTGTTCAGAGAAACTCATTATTTTATTGGGGGTGTTCAAGCGGGCTCAACGTAAGCGGTTATTATATTGCAGGGACCCTACATTATATAAAGATTACGTGATGCCGTACAACGACAACCGGTCGCGCTCTCTGCTCAACGAAACTATCGAGTTTTGTAATAAAATCAGTGAGATTGAGGCACGTGCTGGTGACGAGATCCCTTTGGATTGTTTATTGTTCTCTTACAATAACTTTGAAAATAATAACATCTCCGATCCCTTAGAGTCTTCGCATAGTATCAAACTCCGCAAGGTTATATAAATATTTATTTCGCTTTGGCTAACTAATACTTGGGTTTCGGCAACAGCGTTAGTGATTATTATTTTATACACAAATAATTTGATTCTACTTTGTATTATTATTTTGTAAACGTATAATATGTGTCTGTTATATACTCGGAATCTAGAATACATATCTAGAAGTGCACACAGTGTCGTACTCTTGACGGTGCGCACATCCTCACAAGTTTCAACTACCCTCATTTAATATTTACTTTAATTTCATCTACCTGCTACTTCTACTTTGCTCATTTACATTTAAAAAAATATATGTACGACAGAGGTTTGTTCAGTATTTTGCAAATTATCGTCAATTTATATAAACTTGGAAAATTATTGATCATCAAAATACAACGTATCATCTAAACAATTACAGTGGAGAGGTTTCTAACAGTTCTAAAATAGTTTGTAGTAGTATATATTATGCAAGGAAGATAGTAGCGCGAGGAGCGGAGCCGGTACTTCCATTAGCACAAGTTTTCGAGTTGATGCAAACACTGGTAACTCCGAACTCGCAACAACTTGTTCGCAGTAAGTGTCGAGGTCGCCAAGTCAACTCTCAAACGCGCCACCGACTTGTGCGAATCAATTATTATCAAAGGGTATTTGTATGGATTCGCTGTTGAGTTTATTTACTTACGTTTACTCGTTAGCTTCGTCGATATTCCTGAACCCGATTAGATTAAGTAGTACAAAAAAATTGTGTATTCATATTCACATCTACTAGAAGTCTAATTAGGTTTTAATATTCGATATTCTTTTTTATTTGTTACAAAGTAATTGTAGTTTAAAAGACTTGTAGATTTGTTGCGTATCTCCTTTCTCAAACTGCCCTTACAAACTATATCTCGAAATATTTCTGTCGAACTCTGGCTCGTAACTATGAAGCTAACAGACCGTCCATGGTCCTTATCAATCCATCTCGTAGCTGGAATACGCCAATGTGTGCACATCGCGTCTATGTCGCGCTTTCCATATGTGAACTGTATCGACTGGACTGAGACCACTCGAGTCGCGATACATTAATGAAGTAAAACTTCTTTACACACGCTTGAATTGAGGAGTAAGCTGGTGAATGCGTGACGAGAACGTTACGAAAATTGTGATCAGGCGAGGCGAACGAAAGTTGAGCGGGAGATATAATTTAGTGAAAATGGAAAGAGAGAGAGTTACGTTTCATATATTACTGTAGGGGCAAGAGAAAGAGGTGCGAGCATACATTTTCTTTTACTCTTTCTCTCATAGCCAGCGCATGAAATATATATAGTCTATATAATACGTCTTTACCTATGAAATTGCCGTTCTGCAGTACTAGCCATTTCAAATCAAAATAATTTTTGTTTGGCTAAGAATTCTAATTTCAAATTTATTTTATTTTAAAAACATGGAATTCTTTTTCCAAAAGTATTCATTTGTTTATTGATTAGTGTTACATTTTCATCGCATTTCAATCTTTTTTGTCATCATGGATACGTTAAAAATTCGAGTAATTATGGAATATGAGTACCGTCGTGCCAGCAACACGGCACAAGCGGCACTTAACATTAACAACGTTTACGGAGCTAACACTACAAACCAACGCACCACCTGTTATTAGTTTTCTCGCTTCCGTTCTGGGAATTTCGACCTGAAATATGAACCTCGCGCTCGTCCGAAGCCTTTGGTCGACAATAACGAAATAAAAGCGATTGTGGAAGCTGATGATACACAATCTACGACTGAATTAGCACCAGCTTTCGACGTTAGCCTCAAAACAAAATAAAAAAGCTTGACAAATGGGTGCCCCACGAACCCAATGATCGCCAGCGCGAAGTACGCGTCTAGACGTGCCTTGCACTGCTCAACAGACACACAAATAAAGGAATTTTGATTCGCATTGCTACCTGCGATGAAAAATGGATTCTGTTTGATAACCGCAAGCGTTCAGCAAGTTGGTTGGATCCTGGTTCAATACCTAAACAACGCCCTATACGAAAACTTACCCCTAGAAAAGTGATGGTCAGTGTTTGGTGGTCTAGCGCCGGTGTGATTCATCACTACTTCTTACCAAACGGGGTGCAGATGTGTACTATGAAGAACTGAACACAATGATGGAGAAGCTGGCACATCTCCAACCAGCATTGGTCAATCGCTCGTCTCAGCTGCTCCTGCACGACAACGCGCGACCTCATACTGCACAACAGACGGTCTCCAAGTTGCAAGAACTAGGGTTGGAAGTTCTCCGTCATTCGCCCTACTAACCAGACCTTGCGCATACAGACTACTACTTTTTCCAGAATTTGAATAACTCCTTGGCGGGAAAAAAATTCAATACCCGAGAGGCAGTACAAAATGCTTTTGAAGAATTTGTTGCCTCCCGTCGAGCTGATTTCTTTAAGAAGGGCATCAATAAACTGCCACTACGTTGGCAAAGATGCATTGGTTGAATGGGTGATTACTTCGATTAATACAAATAAAAAATACATGAATAAAATTCGTTTAAATTTTTTCATACAAAACGGTAATTTCATGGGTAAAACCTAATATATATCTCAGTCAGTAGTTCGTTTGCGAGTTTGCTAGCGTACCACGAACGGTGATTTACATTTCGTTGTTGAACAATTTTATAAATTAATATTTTGTTCAATACATCAAATATTCTATGTTTAAAGTGAATAAAAATTAATATATGTATATATTATGCATATATATACATACATATAGCTGAAGCTAAAATAGTTTTACTTCAATCGTGTGGTCTAAAGCACACCCGTTTTTTTTACCCCATGTAACGCGAACCGTATACTTATTGCCGTGTCACTTCTTGCCGGCGTCAACATTTTTATATACAAACCCTTATACCTACCACTATACATATGCATTATATTATCATTTTCGTAATCGTAACACAGTATTTGTAACTGTAATTGTTATATAACTATTTTATTAAGGAAACTAAATGTGGCTCGCTGACCACAGCACATAGTTTTATACTCGTTGTAGAATCAAACCATATTATGTATACCTACATATAGATGTGATCCTTTATAACGTTGAGGATCTTTATAAATAATTTTATATTATTTATAAGTAAACGTGGAATAACCTGTCTATTAAAAAAACACCAAATAATATTAAAATGAAACAAAGGTGAGCAAACCAGCGCTCCCTATTTTTATTTAATCAATAAACGGCTCGTCCGAGTCGTGCCGAACGGTCTTCCTCAATTTGCAGTCAACTAACTACTACCGTGCTTTTAAAAATAAAATATTAAAAAAAACAGTCGTAAATCTATTATCTGATATTTTAACCAAAACCAAATTATAATGCCATGCAGTTTGAAGGTCACAGTTCAATAGCAACATAGTATAAGAAAAATCGTAAGATAATCAAACGAACGGATAGCAAAGTACAATTTCAGATATTAACCGACGTTTTCAAGATGCTTAAGTTTACCAAAGTTCGTAATGTAATGAAGTTGATCGAAATCTCATTGAGATCTGTAATTTTTATTTCATGTGTATACCCGCGACTATGTGCGCGTGAAATTTAATTATAAACACAGTGGTTAATGAAATCATAGGAATGTATTGTCTACTAAAACTCAACCTCGGCGATTTATGTGGCCTCGCTCTTTGTGAACGATTTAGTTCTTCGAGACGCAACATCGTATATATTTGAAAAACGTTACAGCTACGTTAATTTTTGCACAGTGAGAGGTGTTAGTTCCAGTTATCAAAATTGTTCACATATTGAACGACCGTATAAAAAGCCTTCTCTTTAGTGTTTTCTTTATTTCTATTTCTACTGTTTTATATACGAATGTGATATACATGTCAAACATATGTTATATCGGTGTATAAACTATTACCATATAAAATGTCGTCTAAATCCATCTAGTAGTTTTGTCCTGTACAAACGACACTAAGACAAAAAAATTAAGAACTGTGGATATGTGTTCTGTCATTGATTGTAAGCTCTCCCAGGGTATTTTTTCTTTAACATATGTAATGTACAGATTTAGTCCCGTTAGCCTTTTTAATATGTATAGATAGCTTTTAAGTAGATTAAATATATGCAGAAACATCTTTTATAGAATAAACGTGACAACATATTCATATAATCATACATATATTTTTCACCTTTGTGAACATGCTATTATTAAAGTGAACTTTGTTTAGAGTCTGTTAGAGTTAGCTTGATAAAACGAAAATGCTTCATGACAAAGAGACAAACACATACGTCAGTAGGATGGTTTTATTAGATTTTATGGTTCCAATTCAACGTCAAAATGTATTAAAAGTAAAAACAAGAAAACCAGAATTCCTTTTACAATGAAGTACAGATATATTGAGTCTGATAAGCCAAATAAAATTTGTGAACTTTTTCTTGATTTCTTTGCATCTGTATATGAATCAAGTGGTGGTGAGAACACCAATATCGAGACTTCACCTACTAATACTAAGTGTGACTTTGTCGTGTGTGATATAGACATCACCCGAGATGTTATTTTAAAGGAATTACAGTCATTGGATATAACAAAAGGACCAGGACCAGATGGTCTACCTTCATTCTTTATTAAACATACTGCCAATTTACTTGTTATTCCACTACACACATTGTATAATAGAAGCTTCCGTGAAGGTTTAGTCCCTAAAATATGGAAAATGGTAAATATAGTCCCGATCTATAAAAATGGTACTAAAAATGATGTAACAAACTATCGATCTATATCGTTATTATCCACCCTGTCGAAAGTTTTAGAACGAATAATTCATAATAATATTTATCCTAGCCTACCAAAAAATATCTATCAAGACTAACATGGTTTTGTTAAAAAAAGTCTACAGTAAGTAATCTAGTCCTATATACTAACTTCCTATTTCAGTGCATTGACAAATGCTCACAGATTTTTTTTTTATACTATTGGCAGCAAACGAACATGCGGGTCACCTGATGGTAAGTGATCACCACCGTCCATGGACACCTGCGACACGAGAAGAATCTCAGATGCGTTGCCGGCCTTTGAGAAAGGAATAGGCTCGTTTTTTGAAAAAAGGCAGATTGTATTGTTCTGGAAACGCTGCCGCTGGGAGTTCATTCCAGAGAACTGTCGTGCGCGGAAAAAACGCACGTGAGAAGCGCACAGTGCACGACTTCCAACCATCGAGATGACACTGATGGAATTTCAGTCCCTGACGAGTCGTTCTGTAACGGAACTCAGCAGCAGGTATCAATCCAAACAGTTCTTCAGAGCATTCTCCGTGGTAGATCTTATAGAGGACGCAAAGCGACGCAACGTCCCTACGAAGCGCCAGAGTGTCTAGCCTTAAGGAGAGCACCTGGTTGCCGATGATTCGAGCCGCTCGACGTTGGATTCGGTCAAAAGGAAGTAGGTGACATTGAGGTGCTCCGGCCCAGAGGTGGGAACAATATTCCATGTGTGGACGGACTTGCGCCTTATAAAGCTGAAGGCGGTGATCCGGTGTGAAATACCGTCCTGCTCTGTTAAGAACACCTAATTTTTTTGAGGCCAGTTTTGCTCTGCCTTCCAAATGACCACCAAACTGAACGTTGCTTGATATATCGACACCCAGGATACTGATTTTAGGCTTGGCGACTAAGGGGACTCCCTGAAAAATAGGAACTGCGTCAAAGAGGGTCTTTTTTGCGGTGAAGATACAGACTTGCGTTTTAGTGGGGTTGAACTCGACCAGATTTCGTTTTCCCCAGTCTGAGACACACTCGAGAGACGTCTCTATCTCATACACAAGTCTATCATGGCTCTCATAAACACGTTCTCGAGAAACACCTGCACGACTGGTATAAAAAGAATCCACAGTACTGTCATCTGCATAGCGATGAATGTTACTGATTTGCAACAAATCATTGATATGCAGGAGAAAGAGGGTGGGGGATAGAACACAGCCTTGCGGGACACCAGCACTCACAGACCTAAGATCCGAGCATGCTCCGTCAACGACGACTTTTATGCTCCGATCCGTGAGAAAACTAGACACCCAATTGCGTAGTTTCTCGGGGAATCCATACGAAGTCAGATTCGTGAGGAGCGCATTGTGCCACACTCGATCGAAGGCCTTAGCAACATCCAAACTAACGGCTAGGGCCTCCCCCTTATTTTCAACTGCAGATAGATATATTCAGTTTATACAAATTTTTCTAAGGCGTTTGATAAGGTGAACCACGATTTACTATTAGAAAAACTAGCATTCAATGGAATTCGGGGAAACCTATTGCGATGGTTCACATCGTGCATAAACAATAGAACACAACGAGTTCCTATCAATGTTTACATCTCAGATTTCGTTACGGTTACCTCAGGCGTAGCTCAAGGATCCATTCTGAGTCCTTTATTTTTTATTATATTTATTAATGATATTGACAGGTGTTTTAAACATACTAATTTTCTACTGTATGCTGATGATCTTAAAATGTATCGTGAAATTATAACACCTGATGACTGCTATAAATTACAAAGTGATTTTATTTTTTTAGTAATTATTGTAGAAATAATAAGCTACATCTTAATCTAACTAAATGTAAGTCAATTACCTTAAATAAAAAATCAATTACCAAATCTTTAATGAAACTTTAGAAGAAACAATATTAGAAAAAGTTAAAACGATAAGAGACCTAGAAATACTAATGGACTCAAAAGCTTTACTTTGATATTCATATTAATCTTATAGTAAATAAGGCTTTTATGATGTATAGTATTGTGATGCGAAATTGTGTGTCCTTTAGAAGACCTGAATCATATATTCTACTGTACACTTCATTAATTAGATCTCAAGTAGAATATGCTACTCCCGTTTGGAACCCGTTGTATAATAAATATAAAAATCAATCAAAAAATATTCAAAAAAAGTTTCTTCGGTTTATTAACTATCGTTGTTTTCAATCCAAAGCTTACGATGTCCTCCTAAACAAATTTTCCTTACCATTTTTTTACGTCGGGAAGAATGCTTCTCGATCGAATGTTACTATTTAATATATGCCATAATAAATTTGATTGCAATAAACTCACTAATCAAGTATATATTTATTTACCCAACCTGTTCATAATGTATAAGAGAAAGTTTTAAAACGTTACCTCTTTGCATTTATTCCTTATAAGACAAATGCCGGCGAGCGAGCACCATTATATAGAACTAGCTGTACCCGCAGCTCCGCACGCGTTTTTTTTTAAATCGTATTAAATAATTATAAAATTGTGAGACCATATACAAATATAGAAATGCTCTTTAAAGACAATTGTAAGTACGACGCGCACGCTACTAAAAGTAACATGTAACGTGTACATTAGATATATAAATACTAACAGCGTGCTAAATGAGATTTATCATCGGCAACATATTTGGTACCTTAACCCACAATATAACTACCTCAGTGCTCACTTACGCTGTATAAGGAGCTAATGAAACAATAACTTAAAATATTATTATAAAGATTTACATTCACATTACATTTAATATACATTACCATTATTATAATTAAGATTTTGTGATTATACAAAAAATAAACGCTTGTCTGTTACGCAAGAAATTGTTTTATTGAACTATTTACGTAATACGTCTATAATCTAAGATCCTATTAGGGATACCTAATATATTTTTTCCTTTTGAAAGCTTCTGCTACGTGTTAGCGCTCACCCAAAGTAACTATTCCACGCGAACGAAGTCACGGGCAGAAGCTAGTCGTATATATAGTTCTTTGTTTGTAACACATTTGTATAAATTATTATTATTCAAAATTTTATCAAAATCGGTTGAGCAGTGTCGATCTGTTGTACGAACCGAATGACAGACAAAGATTTCAAATATAATCGAAAAATTCCTTCATAAAGTCTCTGAAATTATTTTTCTCTCAAATATCTTGAGTGTACAGATTTCGTCTTTGTAAGATTTTATTATAACTATATAGTGTATAGATACGCCCTTTTTTTAGATTAAAAATAATATTTAGTTTCTGTCTTACGATATTTTATATAAATATTTTGAGTGATAGTCGTGTAAGTATAATAATCGAGTAACAGAAAGTGCTTTTCCCTTTTTGTCATATAAAATCCTTTGCAAGTCGCTGGATTTTATCAGCGATACATGAGAAACGCATTACTCACTCTACTCCCTTCACATACACACAGATGCTACGACTTTCACACATATGTTGATTCTGTAGAAGTACAATATTATATGTATAAAGGGGAAACAGTGCGAACTACATCATTTACATTGAGGTAGTTTTGTAAGCGAGTGAGCTGCGCCTCTGCGGACCGGAAACATACAAATAAAGTAAATCTATTGGAACACGCGACGCGACGGTGTCACGAAGCACACAATTTAGTTGACTTGTATAGATTATAACACGCCATGTTACACCTGATAATATTACTTAAAGACGTCTTTATATTTTATATTCTTTATAGCTAACTATAAACTATAAATAAAAATATGTTTACTTCTTGAATAGTTAAAGATTTCGTTATCATGCAAGAGTAATACTGCGAAATTTTAAATTTTATTTTATTTATATTTTATTTTTATTTATTTTTTTAATAATTTTTATATATTATGATTTTATAGAAATTGAAATGTTTGCCAGCTCGCCGACTTTGTTTAAAAAGGCTATAAAACAGAGTATTGAGTCTTGAACTAATATATATCATATTTTGTTACTGAATTTTCAACTATGATATGTTTTAGAATGCTTTGATTGTCAGTTCGTCTTTATGTTATGTATATTTTATTTCATTGTACTCTCATACTGTATTTCATGTTTAATCTTTAACTACCAATTGTTTTGATTTTATTTACTGCCCTAAAGTTATCTGTATACTTAATCCGTGGGCGGCGGAGCGGATTGTTCTCTAAGAACTATGTTGTTTTTTTATGGAATATTGTTTACATGTATTTTTGAGTACAATTGTTTGTTGCCCTTAATTTTATTTTATTTTATTTATTCGGGCTCAACAACAGAAAACAAATTACACAAAATGTACATTAATAATAATAGTTTACAGAACTAAATTTGTTTTCCTATTAATGTTGGGCACAACATGTTAAAAATTATAGAAATAATTAAGAATAACAAAAAAAAAGGATTATGGTAGTTACTAAATACATTTTACAAAATTATAGAGATAATAAACTAAAAAAAATTAAGAATAATAATAACAAAAAGAAAAAGATTATGATATTTACTAAATACAAAACGGTTGAATACTTTTACTATTACTATCGTTGCTTGTATCTCCGTAAAATATATCCACATCCCTTCCGTTATTATTGTATTCTCTACACATTCTGTACAATGGATTATAGTAAGAGACATTATTTGAGCAATGTGGAACCTGAAAGATATTTTGATTTCGGCGAGGTCTTGTGCTTATTGATAGTTGGCTTAACAACTCTGCTGTATCCCATTTGGAATTGATTATTTTGTGTAGGACTGAATAAGAGGTAAAACTACGCCTGGATGAGAGTGTTTTGACCCCATAGTGATTTAGCCTAGTTTCATATGATGGTAGTTTGCATCTTAGTCCAAATTTAATACATTTACAATAATTTAATCACCCCAACAACAAAATGTGCTCATCATTACTTGGTATTGGAGGTGACAGTAGTCCTGTGTATGTGGGCGAGCATCTTTCTCCTGCTAATAAGGCTTTACATGCGGCGGCAAGAGCGAAGGCAAAAGAAATATCATATAAATACGTTTGGGTGCGCAATTCTCGTATATTCATGCGTAAAGATGATACTTCTCCTTTCGTCCTTATTAAAAATCAGCATGTCCTAGATACTTTGCGGTAATATTGTCTATCTTCTTGTTAATAAGGTGTTTGTTTTGTGTTTCATTATTAATAATCCATTTGTATAATAATATGTACTTAATATTGTTTTATCTATGGAAATGCTAACTATATACTATCAGAATATTAGAGGAATGAGAACAAAAACCATAAACATTTATAATGCTTTCGTATTGAATAATTACGATGTAATATGCTTGTGTGAGACTTGGCTTGACAACTCTATAAGTTCTAGTGAATTATTTGATGAAAGATATTCTGTTTATCGTAAAGACCGAACTAGTGAATTTATGACAAAATATAACAAATCACACGGTGGAGGGGTACTAATTGCAGTTAAAAAAACCTATATCATGTATTCAAAATAGTCATCTACAGACTTCTATCGAAGATATCTGGATTGCCTTACGTACAAATACGTTTACACTCAATATATGTACAGTCTATTTACCCTCATATTTAACTTTTGAACAATATACAGAGTTCATTGAAACTGCTGAACGCATTTTCTTGTCATTTCCAACTCAAACACTTATATTAGGCGATTTCAACTTACCTGAAGTCGATTGGACAAATCGACCCATAATAGTAACAAATAACAAGACCAGGGTTCTCTTTGATTTTATGGACAGATGTGATTTAACGCAATCAAATCTAATTCATAATAATCTTGGAAGAACACTAGATCTCATTGTTCATAGTCCAAAAGTACCAGTTAAAGTCTTGGAAACACAAATATTGAGTCAGCCAGATATACATCACCCCCCTTTAGAGATAATATTAACTTTTAATAGACAAAAATCATTAAAAGAAAATAATAATACTAGGTATAGATTTCGAGGAACTGATTTCGCTGCTTGTAATAAAGAACTATCGGAGATTTCTTGGCCACTATACAGTGAATATAGTGTGGATGATTTCTTGCACAAATTTTATAACATTCTTTGGGAAGTCATTGAAAGATACACACCTAAATCTAAATCAAAAAATGGATGGCCGGTATGGTTTTCGCAATCTCTTATAAAAGTAATGAAAGAAAAAGACAAATTTCATAATAATTATAAGCGTTTCGGTAACCCGCGTGATTATGACACATATGTTATGCTTAGAACAAGAGTAAAATCTTTATTTGATTTATGTTTCAAGTCTTATATTAACAGAGTAGAACAAAACTTAAAAGCTGATGTTAAGGCGTTTTGGAATTATACGAAATCTAAAAAGTCTACTAATGATTTACCAAAAAAAATGTTTTATAAGTCCATAGCTGCGGATAACGGTAAAAGTATAGCTGATTTATTTGCGAATTACTTTGCAACTGTCTATAATTCTAGCTCTTTCCATCCATATACTCCTGATTTTCCAGAACCGTCTAACTGTATAGCTTCAATGAATATAACAGATAGTGATGTAGATTTGGCCCTCAAGTCCATTGATATTAACAAAGGAGCAGGCCCAGATGGTATCCCGCCAATTATAATTCGCAATTGTGCAAATTATCTGAAAGAACCGCTGGTTGTGCTCTTTAGAAAAAGTATTAATGAAGGCACATTTCCGGAACTATGGAAAATAGCCAAGATCGTCCCCATATACAAATCAGGTAACAAAATGGATGTGACAAACTACAGACCCATTAGTATTCTTAGCTGCTTTGCAAAAATTTTCGAAAGCATAATTTATAAGCAAATTAATTATCATCTAAAACATATTATTAGTGAAAGACAGCACGGCTTTGTTACAGGGAGATCTACAACTACTAATCTTTTAACTTACACTCATCACTTAAGCACTGCATTTAACGAAAGAACTCAGATAGATTCAATATATGTTGACTTTGCTAAAGCCTTTGATAGAGTTGATCACGCAATACTTTGCCGTAAAGCTTATCACATTGGGATTCATGGATCGCTTTTGCGCTGGCTAACCTCATACCTTTCTAATAGAACGCAGCTGGTTGCCGTATATGGTTACGACTCTGCTCCATTCGAAGCCAAATCAGGAATACCGCAAGGCTCAAATTTGGGACCACTCTTATTTGTTTTGTTCATTAATGACCTCATAGACTCCATCAAAATGAAATGTTTAGCATACGCTGATGATTTAAAAATCTACAATAGAATTTTGTCATATCAGGATTGTATTGATTTACAAAATGACATTAATCACCTACACCTTTGGTGTATTCGCAATAACATGGCAATAAATATACAAAAATGTCATTTAATTACTTTCACAAAGAAACGGTCTCCAATAGTTTATCCATACAAAATAAACAATACGTTGTTAGAGCGTCAAAATACAGTAAAGGATCTTGGTGTTTGGATTGATTCCAAACTAACTTATACATACCACTATGATTACATTACATCAAGAGCTAACAAAGTTATGGGTTTTATACTAAGAATGTCAAAACCATTTAAAAATCCAGCCACATTAATTACTTTGTTTATGTCATTAGTTAGAAGCATCCTAGAGTATTGTTCAGTGATATGGAATCCATACTATCACGTCCATAATGACAGGATCGAAGCTATCCAAAGACGTTTTGTACGTTATTTAGCATCAAAATTTGGACTAAGACGCAAACTACCATCGCGGCAAGAGCGAAGGCAAAAGAAATATCATATAAATACGTTTGGGTGCGCAATTCTCGTATATTCATGCGTAAAGATGATACTTCTCCTTTCGTCCTTATTAAAAATCAGCATGTCCTAGATACTTTGCGGTAATATTGTCTATCTTCTTGTTAATAAGGTGTTTGTTTTGTGTTTCATTATTAATAATCCATTTGTATAATAATATGTACTTAATATTGTTTTATCTATGGAAATGCTAACTATATACTATCAGAATATTAGAGGAATGAGAACAAAAACCATAAACATTTATAATGCTTTCCTATTGAATAATTACGATGTAATATGCTTGTGTGAGACTTGGCTTGACAACTCTATAAGTTCTAGTGAATTATTTGATGAAAGATATTCTGTTTATCGTAAAGACCGAACTAGTGAATTTATGACAAAATATAACAAATCACACGGTGGAGGGGTACTAATTGCAGTTAAAAAAACTATATCATGTATTCAAAATAGTCATCTACAGACTTCTATCGAAGATATCTGGATTGCCTTACGTACAAATACGTTTACACTCAATATATGTACAGTCTATTTACCCTCATATTTAACTTTTGAACAATATACAGAGTTCATTGAAACTGCTGAACGCATTTTCTTGTCATTTCCAACTCAAACACTTATATTAGGCGATTTCAACTTACCTGAAGTCGATTGGACAAATCGACCCATAATAGTAACAAATAACAAGACCAGGGTTCTCTTTGATTTTATGGACAGATGTGATTTAACGCAATCAAATCTAATTCATAATAATCTTGGAAGAACACTAGATCTCATTGTTCATAGTCCAAAAGTACCAGTTAAAGTCTTGGAAACACAAATATTGAGTCAGCCAGATATACATCACCCCCCTTTAGAGATAATATTAACTTTTAATAGACAAAAATCATTAAAAGAAAATAATAATACTAGGTATAGATTTCGAGGAACTGATTTCGCTGCTTGTAATAAAGAACTATCGGAGATTTCTTGGCCACTATACAGTGAATATAGTGTGGATGATTTCTTGCACAAATTTTATAACATTCTTTGGGAAGTCATTGAAAGATACACACCTAAATCTAAATCAAAAAATGGATGGCCGGTATGGTTTTCGCAATCTCTTATAAAAGTAATGAAAGAAAAAGACAAATTTCATAATAATTATAAGCGTTTCGGTAACCCGCGTGATTATGACACATATGTTATGCTTAGAACAAGAGTAAAATCTTTATTTGATTTATGTTTCAAGTCTTATATTAACAGAGTAGAACAAAACTTAAAAGCTGATGTTAAGGCGTTTTGGAATTATACGAAATCTAAAAAGTCTACTAATGATTTACCAAAAAAAATGTTTTATAAGTCCATAGCTGCGGATAACGGTAAAAGTATAGCTGATTTATTTGCGAATTACTTTGCAACTGTCTATAATTCTAGCTCTTTCCATCCATATACTCCTGATTTTCCAGAACCGTCTAACTGTATAGCTTCAATGAATATAACAGATAGTGATGTAGATTTGGCCCTCAAGTCCATTGATATTAACAAAGGAGCAGGCCCAGATGGTATCCCGCCAATTATAATTCGCAATTGTGCAAATTATCTGAAAGAACCGCTGGTTGTGCTCTTTAGAAAAAGTATTAATGAAGGCACATTTCCGGAACTATGGAAAATAACCAAGATCGTCCCCATATACAAATCAGGTAACAAAATGGATGTGACAAACTACAGACCCATTAGTATTCTTAGCTGCTTTGCAAAAATTTTCGAAAGCATAATTTATAAGCAAATTAATTATCATCTAAAACATATTATTAGTGAAAGACAGCACGGCTTTGTTACAGGGAGATCTACAACTACTAATCTTTTAACTTACACTCATCACTTAAGCACTGCATTTAACGAAAGAACTCAGATAGATTCAATATATGTTGACTTTGCTAAAGCCTTTGATAGAGTTGATCACGCAATACTTTGCCGTAAAGCTTATCACATTGGGATTCATGGATCGCTTTTGCGCTGGCTAACCTCATACCTTTCTAATAGAACGCAGCTGGTTGCCGTATATGGTTACGACTCTGCTCCATTCGAAGCCAAATCAGGAATACCGCAAGGCTCAAATTTGGGACCACTCTTATTTGTTTTGTTCATTAATGACCTCATAGACTCCATCAAAATGAAATGTTTAGATACGCTGATGAATTAAAAATCTACAATAGAATTTTGTCATATGAGGATTGTATTGATTTACAAAATGACATTAATCACCTACACCTTTGGTGTATTCGTAATAACATGGCAATAAATATACAAAAATGTCATTTAATTACTTTCACAAAGAAACGGTCTCCAATAGTTTATCCATACAAAATAAACAATACGTTGTTAGAGCGTCAAAATACAGTAAAGGATCTTGGTGTTTGGATTGATTCCAAACTAACTTATACATACCACTATGATTACATTACATCAAGAGCTAACAAAGTTATGGGTTTTATACTAAGAATGTCAAAACCATTTAAAAATCCAGCCACATTAATTACTTTGTTTATGTCATTAGTTAGAAGCATCCTAGAGTATTGTTCAGTGATATGGAATCCATACTATCTTAATACATTTAAAAAAAAAGAAAGAAATTGATTGTGCAACATAAACTAACCCAGCCATTTCTACTTGCTGTGTCCATAACTATTGGGGGCGCCGCCTGTCAATATGGCGACACCTCTCGCCCTCGTACGTCACCGGCCCGCGGTTAGGCGGGGTGAGGTGGAAATGAGGTGAGACGTGAGGCGAGGCGACGTTCCCCGGCGGTGGGCGGGCGTAGAACTCTCGAAGGTGGTAGCGAGAGCGCCGGTAGCCCGCCTCGGTGGCGACAGTCGGATGCCGGTGGATGTCTTGAAGGTGCCTCGGTGATGTGCAATGATGCACGAGTCAGCCGATGAAGGTGGTGGATTACGAAGCGGAGGTCGGGGTGGTCGCAAGAAAACACCGTGGTTCTCGTATAATGACCGCGTCCCCGAGCCAACAGAGCACTACTACTGACGATGAAGACTTCTCGATTAACTATTCAATATTGTCGCGATGAACTATGCGATCAAAACTACTCTATGATACTCAATAAGATGCGCGATCAGACTACTCTATGTTACTCAATAAGATGCGCGATCAGACTATTCGATGTTACTGTCACTCTATATGCACTCAAACTACTCTATGTTTCTATGATGCCTTGTGCAATCGAACTACGCTGTTACTGTGAATCTATGTGCAATCGAACTACTCTATGTTACTACGATGCCTTGTGCAATCAAACTACTCGATGTTACTCAATAAGATGCGCGATCAGACTACTCTATGTTTCTATGATGCCTTGTACAATGGAACTACGATCTATGTACCGCGCGGACGTGCTTATAAGCAAATCGGGCCGGCGACTAACGGTACCCCGACGTCGTGACTCTATACGTTGGCTCGGATATCGCGTTCCTATTTATTTATCATATTTTTATATATCAAATATCTATAATATCAATTTCTTATCATCTATTTGCATGCAATCTATACTATAAAATTTACATCTTATATCTATCTTACATATGAATAAAGCTATCTCTATATTAAGCGCCGGTTTGCACTAAACTCTATATTCTATTCTATAATTCTATATAACTCTATAATAATCTTATTACATAAACCTTAACTTATATTCATATGTAAATCTATTTTCAGTGTGTTATTTACATCGATCTGTATAGGGTGACATAATTAATCTCTATATATATTCACATTCACATTCACTCTATATATTACATATCGTTACGTTATGTTCGCCAGTAATACATATATATTCCTTGTTATAATATTAATTTCATTCATATTTTATTTCAAAACGATACATAATAAAATTAGAAATTTCTGTTTACAACGCCGTTGCGTGAGAACCTGTAGGTTCTTTACTGTAAAAGCCATAAAATCCCGTTGGAGTTACATCTTTCGACAATTGTTTGTACAATTACCCTAAAATAAAATATATTGCTTTATTGGGCTCGTTCGGATACCGTAACGTCTTAACAAATATTATCAACGGACTCTATTCAAGTATATTGCTTTATTCAAAGGCAAAATCCACCACCTAGTCTCTAGGAAATAGTATTACAAAGGGCAGCCGGCATAAAATTTGTCCTTGTCCATATAATTATTAAATCTCTTAAAAACCGTTGTAATTACTAAAATCCTGAGATAAAAGACATCCGTTACGAGTAACCGTTGTAAAATTTGTACCTCTATAACCATTACGTTTGTCTATATTAAATTATACAATCTTCCATATTTGCCGTTCTATATGATCGTATAATTCTCGTAACGTAATATTCAATAGTATATAACGTGTGTAATGCTATTATGTTCTCTCTACGAATGTTTCCATACACACACGTTATATATTCCATACGACATAATTTTAATCTATTCTATCATGTAATTCCCTACTTAATGCGAATGTAATCTATAAGTCACCCTATACTAACACATAATTCTATATAATCCATAATTCAGTAATTCTATGCATGCATAAGTCCCTATTTATCTATTAATATATACGATTCTACCTATAATTCACATATTGTATAAATCGATACACACATCATTCTATAAATCAATACATACTGCAATTTATATTCAATAATTCTACAAATCTTTCTCTACATCCATAATTCACTCCCTACTACTATAAATAGCACATCTATAATTCCATATTCAATAACTCGATACACACGTAACATACCTACAATTCTATATCTCTATTCTATTATGATCGAGTGAATTATCTAAAAATCTATAGTATATGTCAATAAATCTATATATATGTTCTCTATAAAATATCAATAAATCTATGTATAAAACTATTTATAAACTACTTATCGTGTGCGTCACCAACAACATTTAAGCGTATGCTTAAATATAAAACAAAATATAGAACAAAATATTTGCAAAAAAAATCTTTTTAAGAGATATAATAGGAAATAATAGTTCCCAGACCCTCCAAAATGGCGCTAGCATGGTCAAATGCAACCGTCAGTCCGACATAATTTTATAAATGTAACCTAATATTATGGCTGTGAGAAATCGCGGAGATAGCATTTTCTTGAAGTTTGAAAATATGCGTATATTGAGTTTTTAGGCCTTACTTTTATAAAACTTGTTGAAATATTGAACCCTGTTTATGATTATGAACCCTACTACTGCTACTCAAGCGCCAATCTAATTTAACAGACACTTTTTCGTACATAGAAATAGCTTTCTATTTTTTTTATTCGAACTGACTACGCTATTGACCTTGCAAGGTCTTAACAACTTCACCGGACTACTAAGGCGAACGCTTCGTGTCTAAGTTCAGTTTTAATCTGAATATCATAGCGAATAGGACGAGAAACTAAAAGGAAGAAATCAAGCGGTCGCAATATAGCATTATAAGGTTTACGTACATCTATAGTGTAATTGTATGATACGTAAATTTGCTCTTTACGAGTATAAATATATTCATAACTAACTGTTCCCGCGACTCCCTCCGCTTGGAACCTTATAAAAAAACAGTTATTATTAATAAAATCATCTGAATGTAGTAAGTCCATTTACTTATCTACATTTCTCTGGTACTTAAGTCGCGTCGTCATTAAATTTACAATAACTTTTGATAGAGTGAACCGATTTTAACGAAACAAAGACTAAATGTTACTCAAGGATATGCTTTATGGTTTCCTTTGCATGGTTTTATTGTGAACGTAGTACTTTATCAGTTATGCGTGTTCAAACAAACAGATAGGCAGAGAGATAGTTCTAACAATGATTGAAATGTATTTCATTATTTATTCCGAGACACCTGCACCAATTTTTTTCACAAAAATCTATCTATATCTATAATCTATAGAGTACAGACACGTTACATTGTCATTCTTATTATATATATAGATAGATATACAAACAGTATTTAACTGACCCACTGGTGCAACAGTATAATAATGTATTATATTAAAGTAAAAATAAAATCACTATTATGTGTTCGTACAACATGCAAAATTTATTCGGAAAACACTGGCCATTGCTGGATTCGGTTTGTATATTTATCCGCGACTTTTTAAATTTTCATCGTTCAATTCCATCGCCGGACCCGAAATGGAAGGCTTCAAATAATTTATTTTGTATTCAGAGCGCTTCACTTATTGAATAAACTTTATGCGACATTGATTTGGGTTTTCTTCCTTTGATAATAACAAGTTTCTTTTTCTGACTGCGCAGATGTAAGGGTAAAGGTAAGGTTTTTCGAGTACACATGTACTTATGTATGCCTGTTTATTTAACACGTCTAGTAGCCTAAAAGACTTAATGGGTTTTAACAGATGAGGTGTCGTTAGATTTCGTATTGATTTTAGGAATAACGCAGGTTTTAAAATATTCTAGTTTGATATCTATAAATAAAATGAGTTTATATATGTACTAGCGGGCCCGGCGAACGTTATTCCGCTCTAATACTAAAAAAACTAGAGAAATATACCTGAACCTTCCACATGAATCATTTTATCTACTGGTGAAAACAGCATAAAAACCCGTTCAGTAGTTTCTGAGTTTATCGCGAACAGACAGACAGGCAGACGTGGCAGCGGACTTTGTTTTATAAAACGCAGCTATATGAATAGATTATGAATATGTTTTTGCAGTGGAGTTTTTTTATTAATAATACTAATTCTAATTGTTCCGTTTGTACGTAAGGAAATCTTAAATAAATAATAAATCAACTCAAATTTCAGATAATTAGTTAACGTTATTTTTTTTTACTAACTGTTTTCCTCTGTTTCCATTTGTCTTCAATTTAATATGATATGTTGTGACATCAATTGATAAACGGCCGTACCACTTAATAATTATACATCAAGAAATATAAATCAAATTGTAATCACAATTGAATTATCGGTACAGGAATGCATACAGTATTACATGGAAATAATTTATCAGAATTTAATTTAGGTTTATTCATTGTTTTTATTTACAAAAAAGGTTAGACACGCTTCCATACAAATGTTAAGAAATGTGTCTCTGTTACATACCAAAAATTTTTTTGCGAATAAACTTTATTACTTTATAGCCAGTATTTCATAGCCAGAATTGGTTTTCTGCTTCACGAAAATTGCGTGTTTTAATCTGGAATAGTTTTGAACCGATTTTTTAATGGTAAAATCTCGATTGCAACATAAAACCTTTACCGATTTTAAGTTACCGCTGTTATGTTTTATTTTTATTGCTTAGCCTCCTTAGAAGAACGAACAGATTTTTATACCAGGTTATACTGTGAAAAGTTCTCTAATAGCCAGTAAAATCCTGTTAAAAATCGATTCAAATGTTTCAAAGATTGAGATAACAAACAATAGACTGTATGTTACGTGATTACTGTAAGAATAAAGAGTAACCTATTTTAGTTATTTGTAAAATGACGGATCCGTTTTTTCAACTACTTTTCTTGAAAGCAAATAAAATGCTATTTAAGCAAAAATGCATTGAATGACGTCTCATGAAGCAGGCGAACTGAACGCGCAGTTGAAAAGTCGGTTCGCCCATTTATTCGCTTTTATGCTCCCTCTATGAATATTGGAAGCTTTTGGTTTCGCCAATAATACCGGGGCTCGAGCCTCCGCGCCGCCTCGCGAATGCAGAATTAGGTGACTTTATATCAGCGAATGAGAGTTTTATGTCATTTCAATACATATATCTACTCTTTTTAATACTCATATAATTTTATTTTACAGTCTATAATATGGATTTTATAGCAGTTGACTCATTTCACAAGATAACAAACTTCTTTTTTACTTTTATTGATTTTATTTTATTTTTGGCAACTGATCTTCCAGATTATTACTTCCATTGTCGAATAGATAATAATATTGTAAGTGTCTCCATTCCTCTCCATGGTATTATTTTCTATTCACTTGCCTTGTGCACAACAACTGAAGTATATTACGTAGAATGCTGCCAATATTGCAAAATATAGAGTCATATAATACAAGCATTGGGGCTGCCGCCTGTCAATATGGCGACACCTCTCGTCCTCGTACGTCACCGGCCCGCGGTTAGGCGGGGTGAGGTGGAAATGAGGTGAGACGTGAGGCGAGGCGACGTTCCCCGGCGGTGGGCGGGCGTAGAACTCTCGAAGGTGGTAGCGAGAGCGCCGGTAGCCCGCCTCGGTGGCGACAGTCGGATGCCGGTGTTGTCTTGCAGGTGCCTCGGTGATGTGCAATGATGCACGAGTCAGCCGATGAAGGTGGTGGATTACGAAGCGGAGGTCGGGGTGGTCGCAAGAAAACACCGTGGTTCTCGTATAATGACCGCGTCCCCGAGCCAACAGAGCACTACTGCTGACGATGAAGACTTCTCGATTAACTATTCAATATTGTCGCGATGAACTATGCGATCAAAACTACTCTATGATACTCAATAAGATGCGCGATCAGACTACTCTATGTTTCTATGATGCCTTCTTGAATCAGACTACGATCTATGTACCGCGCGGACGTGCTTATAAGCAAATCGGGCCGGCGACTAACGGTACCCCGCCGTCGTGACTCTATACGTTGGCTCGGATATCGCGTTCCTATTTATTTATCATATTTTTATATATCAAATATCTATAATATCAATTTCTTATCATCTATTTGCATGCAATCTATACTATAAAATTTACATCTTATATCTATCTTACATATGAATAAAGCTATCTCTATATTAAGTGCCGGTTTGCACTAAACTCTATATTCTATTCTATAATTCTATATAACTCTATAATAATCTTATTACATAAACCTTAACTTATATTCATATGTAAATCTATTTTCAGTGTGTTATTTACATCGATCTGTATAGGGTGACATAATTAATCTCTATATATTATATTCACATTCACATTTACTCTATATATTACATATCGTTACGTTATGTTCGCCAGTAATACATATATATTCCTTGTTATAATATTAATTTCATTCATATTTTATTTCACAACGATACATAATAAAATTAGAAATTTCTGTTTACAACGCCGTTGCGTGAGAACCTGTAGGTTCTTTACTGTAAAAGCCATAAAATCCCGTTGGAGTTACATCTTTCGACAATTGTTTGTACAATTACCCTAAAATAAAATATATTGCTTTATTGGGCTCGTTCGGATACCGTAACGTCTTAACAAATATTATCAACGGACTCTATTCAAGTATATTGCTTTATTCAAAGGCAAAATCCACCACCTAGTCTCTAGGAAATAGTATTACAAAGGGCAGCCGGCATAAAATTTGTCCTTGTCCATATAATTATTAAATCTCTTAAAAACCGTTGTAATTACTAAAATCCTGAGATAAAAGACGTCCGTTACGAGTAACCGTTGTAAAATTTGTACCTCTATAACCATTACGTTTGTCTATATTAAATTATACAATCTTCCATATTTGCCGTTCTATATGATCGTATAATTCTCGTAACGTAATATTCAATAGTATATAACGTGTGTAACGCTATTATGTTCTCTCTACGAATGTTTCCATACACACACGTTATATGTTCCATACGGTATAATTTTAATCTATTCTATCATGTAATTCCCTACTTAATGCGAATGTAATCTATAAGTCACCCTATACTAACACATAATTCTATATAATCCATAATTCAGTTATTCTATGCATGCATAAGTCCCTATTTCTCTATTAATCTACATGATTCTACCTATAATTCACATATTCCATAAATCAATACATATATCGTTCTATATTCAATAATTCTACACATGTTTTTCCATATCCATAATTCACTCCCTATTACTATAAATAGCACATCTATAATTCCATATTCAATAACTCAATACACACGTAACATACCTACAATTCTATATCTCTATTCTATTATGATCGCGTGAATTAAATCTAACAAAATCTATACTAAATGTCGATAAATCTATATATATGTTATCTATAAAATATCAATAAATCTACAATTCCTAATATCGTTATTGTTGGCGACGCACGCGATAAGTAGCTTATAAATGGTTTTATACATAGATTTATTGATATTTTATAGATAACATATATTAAGCTACTTATCGCGTGCGTCGCCAACAATAACGATATTAGGAATTGTAAATATTGTAATGCAACTGAACACAAAACCGTTCCACCTCGAAAGCAAAAGATGCGCACAAACGCTATTAAACACTTTTGCTAATTTATAGCAGAAAGTAAAACACGATATACCTCTAGCACACGGACTTGTATTTTAAAATTAAAAGTATACTTGTTACCTGTAGTATATTTCTTTAAATCTCAGAATTCATGTTAATTATTACAGGGAACTTTACGTGTCATGTCTTGCATTCTATAAACTCAGTCCTGTGAGAGGTGGCGGTCCGTGTGTGCGCCAGTTTACTGTGATTATGCTAATCGGTGTAGATGGTTTGTGTTAAACACAGCTAACTGGTCCCGCAGGACGCCGACACCTGAACCGGTTTATGTAATCACTATAATAGTTCAGTAAATATTTTTTGAAGTTATAATTCCTTTGGCGTGTTTGGGATAAATGATGGGAGTGAATTTTTAACAGACTTCGAAAATAGGAGGAGGAGGTTCTACGTTCTACGTTCGGTAGTATGTTTTTTTCTTTAATGTATGTTAATCGATATCTCCGTCAATTATGAACCGATTTTAACGATACTTTTTTATTTGAATTGGTTATATTCAGAGGTGGTCCCATATAAATTTGAAGAAAATATTCAACCCCTAAGGGGTGAAATATCGTTTATTTGATATTCACCCATTTGGTCTCTACGTATTTTCATGAAATTGGAACCGATTTATTATACCCCTTAGAAAGCAGATATATTTATGGACACTAAAATGGAGAAATAACATTATTTACAAAAAAATAAAATAAACCGCCTTCGATGTGAAAAACTAATAAGGTACTAAAAAGCGAAAAATAGCTGAATTATTAAATTAACCAAATTAAATTAAAAATTGAAATTCGCGCTAGATAATAATATTATAATTGAAGTCGATGCCAACCTACATTTCAAATTTGTTGCAGGTAATAAAATATGTATATGTCATAGCCGGAGTATTCAGCAGTCGAAATTAACACATGAATAGTAACGCATATTTTTATTACAGAACCTTACAGCGCCATCTATTATTTTATAGGCAATGTGTTGTTAAAGCACTTCTATTTAATCATTCTTAATGTGGTTTATTCTAAATTATTGAGTAATTTAGATTAGATTAAACTGTTCATAACTTCTAAGAATTACACATGTTTATTCACATAAGCACTGATAGAAATCACTAAATAAGCCGATGCCACGCCACACGACGCGTGACACCATCTTATTAAGAAAATGTAGCGTCGTGCGGTAACATTTCTAACTTGATTTGATTCTTGATTTAAAGCAGACCTAAATTAGTGTCACGATAATTAAAATTAGACTTGTGAAATTGTAATAGAATTATTCTAGATTTAAGTAACATTTGGAACCTTTTGTTATTTATTGAAACCGGAAATACATTCTATGTGCAGATGTGCAGTCGAGATAGAATAGTAAAGTTGCTATTTAAAACGAATAACAATGTAATTAAAACAAATTGGCATTGTACAATGTTATTAGTATTACTTTATAATTACTAGAATTATTGGTCGATCTAAAATGGTTTTAAGGCAAATAAGGATCTATAAAGTACTTCGGTTGTTACAACTGTAAATTATTAAAGACAACGTAATTAATTCAATGTATGATGTTAAAATCGTTATTTATTTATAATTAGAATTATTAGCGAATATAAAGTGTAACTATGTACAAAATCGTAGATTAATTACTTCGTTAAACTACGACTTCTTTCACTTGGGTTATCGGCAGGTGAAGGAAGGCGACACCTTTATAAGTGCTTGTACGAGGTTGTGCAAGGTTCATTATTATTTTTGAGTTCGTGAAGTCATTATTGTTTTTGAGATCGTGAGATCCATCGTTATTGTGATAATTATTATCTCTGAGAGCGTTGTCTCTGAGATTATTGTAAAACCATTATTAAAAAGAACAAGAATCGAAGAAATCGTCGTTTCATTTCATAGTGTCAGTCGTGTTGTGAAAATACATACAAAAGGAGGACGATGCCATCCATGTGCTCTGCTCTCACTAGGCTCTACCATTCTACTCTGACAAATACTATACAGATATACATCACGTGGCACGAGAGTTTCGGTACTGAGAGACTTTTTTACAATGTTGGTTCAATACTTCAGCATTTTTAAGGCATTAAATTCATGAAATTGTATCATGCTGGCCATTTATATTGTTTCTTACCTTTTTGAATATGAACGACATATTCGATGACAGACGGATATATATTTTTCCTCAACATACAAGTCCATATTAAAAGTCTCGATTGCACAGTCGGTTTTTAATTTATTACATATATATATATATATATATGAACACGCCCCAAAATTGGTGACCCTCGACACCTGTGTAATCGGGCGATCACAGTATTTACAACACATTCATGGTTAACGCATCAAAGTGTGTATTTGGCACCGAAGTAGTAGTTTTTCTAGGTTATACCATTAACATTTAAAGGAACTCGCCCTCCTCAGGATCGAGTACAAGCTTTACTGAACTATTCACCACCTAAAACTATCCAGTGAGTCCGTCGTTTTCTCGGTATGATGAAATTTTATAGCCACTTCATATCTCATGCTGCACAGTTTCAGGCTCCACTAATTGACACCATTTTTATGGACGCCCAAGCTATTGGAGCACTTTCAAACCTGTATATCCAGCCTTTCAAACGCGACTTTACTTCAGCACCCTGTGAATGATGCACCTTTGTCGTTTCACAGATGCTTCCAGTATTTATGTGGCATCGTGTTTGCAGCAACAAGTGAATGGTCAATGACATCCTTTAACTATTTTCAGTAAAAAGTCGACTACTAAACAATCACAGTGACCTGCTTATTATCGAGAACTATTAGCAATATACGAAAGTGTACAACATTTTCGATATACTTTAGAAGTTAGCAATGCAACAATTTTCACAGATCACAAGCCTCTATTGTACGCTTTTGTGCAAAGACGAGAGAAGTTATCTCCTGCACAGCTAAACCAACTGTCTTTTATCAGTCAATTCACAACTGACATTCAGTACATTAAAGGTTCTGATAACCTTAGTGCTGATGCCATGTTACGAATTGAGGCAATTTCATTAGAGCAAGAATATGAATCTTTGGCACATTCTCAAGAGACTGACAAGGAACTCCAAACATTATTGAAAGACGGTTCAAGCCTTAAACTAACAAAGATTAATATTCCTGGTACTAGCGTTTCTCTATTTTGCGATGTGTCCACAGATATGCTGCATCCATATGTGACTCCCGAACTCCGGCGGGCTGTTTTCAATAAGCTGCATAATTTGAGCCACCCCGGCGCACGAGCTACCACCCGCTTTGTCACCGAGCTATATGTTTGTCCATCACTAAATAAGCAATGTCGCGAGTGGTCGCGAGCGTATCCTGCGTGCTAACGCAGTAAAGTTTCCAGGCACAATACTGCTCACCTCAGTAGCTTCAAAACCTCATCTAGTCGATTCCTTCATGTCCATTTGGACATCGTAGAACCACTACCCGTTTACGATGGTTATCGCTATTGCTTAACTGCAATAGACCGGGTAACGAGGTGGCCAGAAGTATGGCCGATGCGTTCCATAACCGCAGAAGAAGTGGTAGAGACTTTTACTAGAGAATGGATCTCTAGATTTGGCATACCACTCTTTATTACGACCGACCAGTTGAGTCTGATTTATTCCGAAGACTCCTCATCACCTTTGCTACTACGTGTAGTTCGTCGTGACGAAGGACAACCGCATACCACCCACAGGCAAATGGTATGATAGAGCGCGTACATAGGCAACTTAAAGCCTCTTTAATGTGCCGTGAACAGTCCTGGCTAAACGCTCTACCATTTGTACTTCTAGGCATGCGCTCCAATTTTAAGGAGGACCTCGAGTGTACAGCCGCCGAGCGCATGTACGGTGAAACATTGGGACTCCGAGGTGAATTTGTTGCACCGCAGAACCTTAGTATCGATGAAGATCCTGCTAATCTGGTCGTTAGAATGCGCATACATATGTCAAACATTCGACCGGTACCGGCATCTCGCCATGGTAACCGAAAGCCTTTCCTATTTAAAGATATATTCACAGCAACGCACGTATACTTACGTGATGATACTGTTCGACGACCTCTTCAGCCGCCTTATACTGGACCATATCAAGTTCTTGAACGGACAAGTGATTGCAAAACACTCACTTTGGACATCAAGGGTAAGAAAGTGGTAGTCATTATCGACTGCGTTAAGCCAGCTTTCTTTTCGGAAGATACTCCTCAACTCTTGTTTCTACCATCTTCACCAGTCACATCCGTTCCTCCTATCCTCAAGCCACCTACAACCAATCCATTGCCATCACCCTACTAATCTGGGCATACTGTAAAATCTAAAAGTACGCTTGATCTGTAGGTAACTTATATGTATATTATATAACTAGCTGTACCCGCAGCTCCGCACGCGTTTTTTTTAAATCGAATTAAAGAATTATAAAATTGTGAGACCATATACAAATATAGAAATGCTCTTTAAAGACAATTGTAAGTACGACGCGCACGCCACTAAAAATAACATATAACGTGTACAGTAGATATATAAATACAAAGAGCGTGCCAAATGAGGTTTGTCATCAGCAACACATTTGGAACCTTAACCCACCATATAACTACCTCAGTGCTCACTTACACTGTATAAGGAACTAACGAAACAATAACTTAAAATATTATTATTAAAATTTACATTTACATTATTGATTGATTGATTGATTGATTGATCCGACCGGTTTCGGCCATGGCGACCACTTTGACCCCTAAACTTAGAAATGGCGCTGATGCGCTCGAAGATGGCTTATGTAGCCTATCTTCGCGGCGAAACTTCGTGCACACTGAGGGCACGTGAGTACGCCGTTCTCATAATGATATGTTATGGCAGCAGGAGGGCGAGCCTTTAACTGGTCGCGTTTGGTATCAAGGTCAGCTTTACGCTGAGCCTCGAACTCGCGTACTTGGCTGT
>MU159558.1:0-33693 GCA_015888305.1 Antheraea pernyi | reverse complement strand
TTTTTTTTTTTTTTTCGAACTGACTATGCTATTGACCTGGCAAGGGTTTTACAGCTTCACCGGACTACTAAGGCCGAGCGCTTAGGGCGCTCAGCCGATTTTGGTTTTGGGTAACATACACAAGGGTGCACGCACACCTCGGCTTGGGCTGTTTCCTGGAAAAAGACATGTCTGTCCTAGCTAACTATTCTAAGCTATTCATACATATATACATTTGTGAACCATACAATCGAAATTGCATGATTCACAAATGAATACGTGTATATCGGATCCGAAGTTTGAATTTCCTACGAGAGTATGGTTTATATTCAAGGGACGGTAAGTGTGACGTCGCTATAATCGAAAAGTCGTTACAAACGGGACCGTTATAAATTAAATCCGCTGTAGATTTTTGTAAAGGCCTGTCGTTGTACGCGCACCAAACAACACTATTAAATAGATATTTGTTTTCATGTCATAGCAGGCATACGAACTGGTGAGTCATCTGATGTTAAGTGATAACCACCGTCCATAGACACTAACAACACCAGGAGAGTTGAAAGTGCGTTGCCTGCCTGTATTTGGGGGAAAGGAAGGGAGGGGGTGAGGGGAGGTGGGCCTCCGGCGCTCTCACTGCCCGAACGAAACGCAACAATGCAAGCACTGTTACTTCACGTCGGTTTTCTATGAGAGGGGGGTACTAACCCGGGCGAGTACCACCTGTTCAACGAATACTATGAATGTCGTGGTGATCTATTAGTTTGGACGGCGGAATGTACGGAGTTCGCGTACATTTACTACTTTTGGTACCGGTATCGGGTGACGGATAAGGAAAATATCGTGAGGAAGTGTGGTTGTATGGGGAAAAACATAGGAGCTTGGATTTCTCATAGTTTGAAATCGCTTGTACGTCGTGGGCTATGTGTTGCGCGGTAACTATGCCCATTACCTGGCTTCGGGGCGAGGCCTGTGACCCTACAGTGGGTCTCTTAGAAGCCGATGATGATATTATGCGAAAGTCGGTATGTTTATTACGTATTCACGTATTAACTACTGAACCGATTATCATGAAATTTCGCGTACACATTGTCATCTGTACAGAGAATCATATAGGGTAGCTTTTATCAAGAAAAAAAATCTGTTCCCGGAGAAGAAATCTAATACGTAAACGCGAGCGAAGTCGGGCGTCACTGTTAGTATAATATAAAGTTATTAAAGTGTTAAGAAACTGCAAATCTAATGAGAACTACAAGACATTAAAGAAATTTTGTAAGCAAAAGTGTATTTTTACTTATAAGTATTTAATGTTTTTTCTTATGCTCATAAAATTTATTGATAGCATTATAGACAACACATACGAAGTTACGGTATCAGCTAAAACATTCTGCACACTTACAGGTTCATGCGGTTCGTATTCGCGGACGTGCTGCGCGTGCGCAGGCGCGGGATGAAGCTGCACAGCGAGGGGTCCACGCACAACAACTACTACATCGTGCCGACTATCAAAAGTAAGTCCCATTTCAATAGCCCCCTTTCTATTAGCATCTCCCCCTTCCCCGACCAACTCCCCCCATCCGACCCTCTCCCCTTTCTCCGACCAACTCCCCCCTAGCCAACCCTCTCCCCTTTCTCCGACCAACTCCCTCCTATCCAATCCTTTCCCCTTTCTCCGACCAACTCCCCCCTATCCAACCCTCTCCCCTTTCCCCATTCTACCCCTGCGTTTTCTCCCCTTATTATTTAATGTATGTATGTTATGTCGAATCTATGTAAGCACATCACTTCAGAACGGCTGCTGCACGTATTTGATTAATTTTGGTTTTGTTGTGTTTGTAATTATCAGGACAGGGTTTATATGTATGAAAATGTTTGAATATTGGCACGGGAAAGTGAATAAAATTGGAATAAAAAATCTCCTTATAAAAAGTGATTTTTTTTTCTCGAACTTACTATGCTACTGACCTGGCAAGGTCTTTACAGCTTCATCAGACTACTAAGGCGAGCGCTTAAGGCACTCAGCCAATTATTCAGGTAACTAGCTCAAGGGTGCACGGCACACCTCGGCTTCGGCTGTTACCGAAATCTCCGATCTGACCTAGCTAAACTATTCTAAGCTATTCATACTTATATTCGGTTATGAATCATAACAATTGAGATTGCATGATTCACAAACGCATACCTGTATAATCGGATGTGAAACGAACTTTTATAATCTAAGATCTTATTCGGAAGAACCTCTATATCATTAAAGTTATTAATAATTTGTAACAACCGGAAGCACATTGTATCGCGCCACGGTATTGCCCACCGGAAGTACTACCGTACGTAAGCCCACCAGAAGCACTACCGTACGTAATGCCTAGTGCTGCCACCGGAAGTATCACTATAGCCAAGCCAAGCCATGTAACTACCCCACCTGCCGATAACGCCATCTAGCTACACCTTACAAGTGGAGTAGGGATAGCCAGCCATAAAAGGCCGCGCGTGCTTCGACTCGGGGCAGTCTTGCACCACATTAACGCCCGGTAGCTCTTTCGGTCTGAGTATCAATTTGAAGTGTTAACAAAGTGATGTTTAACTTTGTGTGCTTACAATTGCTTTAATGTGATTATAATAAATCAGTGATGTGCATATATATCAAGTGACGTTTAATTCTACCTGTCCTTACAATTATAGCGTGGAATTGTAAACAATAAGCTGATAATTATCATTACATACAGGCACTTCATTTTTGTTATATGTATAGAAGATATATATTTTATGTCATATATAGGAGGCAAACGAACAGGCGGCTCATATGATGTTAAGTGTTCACCGCCTTCTATGGACACTAGCAACATCCGGGAAGTGGCAATTGCGTTGCCAGCCTGTGTTTGGGTGGAGGGGAAGGGGAGAGAGGGGAGGTGGGCCACCGGCGCTCTCACTGACCGAACGAAACGCAACAATGCAAGCATTGTTAGTTCACGTCGATTTTCTATGAGAGGGTGGTACTACCCCGGATGAGCCGACTCATTCATACTGAAACCAGTAATAGCTTCAGCGTGGCTCTACCACAAAATATATATGAACACGCCCCAAAAAAATCATAAAGACGATGTCGTTTAATGATATGTGTTCTTCAGTGTGTCAGATGGTGGGTACAGGACTTCCACCAGCAAATTAATCTGCCAAACTCGAACGTTATGAGACCATGTGCGAGTTACTGCCTCTAACAAACGAATAAAACACAAGTGGGTTTGTAGCAACAACTTTACGATCAAAGGGGCGTAGTTCCCAGTAATTTCTAAACACAATAATACTATATTTATCCTTCTCTAAAATATTCTCGATAAGTTACTGTAAAATAAATAATATGTTTGTTCATGATAATTGGTTTTAGTATTTCTTTATTTTTGATTTGATACTGCATGTGCACAATGCCATCCAACGAATTAGGTTTGTGGTAATATGTGCTCCTCCCCGCATACTTATTCCGGCTTCGTTACAATGCAAGCCTCTATGCCTCGAGTAAAAGCAGTGTTTACGTATACCTGATAACGTTCTTTGGCTGATTTTGGTTATTTGATCACGTAATTGTAATATATTTTGAAAGACTTGTAAATTTTATAATGAATGCTAACTGTGCAGACTTATTTCAAATAAGATTTACAAATAAATTCCGTAATATTCCTCGGCAGACGGTTCTTTTAACGAGAATTGTATGATGGTGACGCATACTGATGCAGCGTCCGGCTCCGCTCAGAGCTAATCACCCGGTATTGTGTAACAGCGCACCAACTCGACGCGCCGCTCGCGCTGATTAACACATTGTTTCCTGTTTCTCGACATCAAGTAGTCAACGTAACGAACAATTTCACGTAAATGAGATACTGAAGTTTCAGTTTCCAATATCTATATTAACGTACTCTGTACCATTACAACTGCGAGACGAATTAAATAAATTAAATAATAATTTCCAATACAGATGTTTACTTTTGATTTTTTATTACATTACACAAGCTTAACAGTTATAGAAAATTATTAAAAATACATTTTTCAACATCTAAGAATGATAGACAATATACGTTGCCGAAATCCCTTGATACCTACTTTAATAATATTATTTTACCTGACATAAACCTTCGTAACTAATAGTAAAGGTGAAATCGATATGAGCGTCCGAGGTGGGGAGAGGGAATGGGGGGTGTGACGGGTAACGCGAGACAGTAACACGCTGTCGAAGAGTAAATAAACATCTTGATATTGGCTCATAAAGGCGATGTACCGACTCGTAGCGACGCCTACGCCTTAGCAACGTAGAGCCGTAGCGCGTGTTCGTCTACGCGGTGCCTCGCTACGCAGCTGCTACGAGTTATTAAATTGATAAGATCGTGTCTTCGTCGAAGAATAAAAAGTTTTTACAACTCGTTGTTGCATCGTTCAGCGCCAGAATATGTTTTCGCTCGGTACCTTTTATCTTATGAACTGCGTATATCAAAATATGTACGAGTTCGGTAAATACATTTGCAATGTAAGATAAAATCGTGATGAAACTATGGTGATAGTATTAAATGCGAAATAACTTGTTGTATCAAAAATGCTCACTCAGGGAAATAATCAGATTTGTTGTTCATTGGCCTTACACCTTGGGCAACAGTATAATAATTTCGTATAAACTTCATGAGCGATTAGCAGTAACACGACCTTTCTAATAAATTGCGCTTGGGACATATTCTTTAGATCTAATACATTCTAGAGCATTGAGCTTCTATGGTGTATCTACATATATTTACATAACGTCTCAAAAGAAATTAATTCAAAGGAATGGATTTTTATTTCACGCAGGCGATTGAAAACGCGTTACGTTCCTAATTAAAAACAGCTCTACTCTACGCTTTAATATTTTTCAGCCTTTACAAAATAAAAAAAATTGAGCCGTTACGGGACACCCGTGACTCGAACGAATCTCAAATTCTTGCATTCTCAAATTACACTGATACAATGAGCTCATTACGACAAGAGAGATTACGCACAGTCGCTCGCGCATGGCATCGCGTCGCCACGTCGCCACGTCTCACACACTCGGTATCAGGCTTACTCGCGCCTATAGATGTTTCACATCAAAATACATATATTTCAAACTAACCGTTACTGGCGATTTTGTCGGCGTTGTTTCTTATTTTAACAATATATTTTATATACAGAGTAAAAAATAGATTTTGCGTAAAAAAATCGTGGTAAACAGTACTATCTATTTATTTCCACTCTCTTGCGTATGCCACCATACCGCTTGCCCCAGTTCAGACATTTCTTAACGCACAGTGCTTATAAAAATTGTAGTTCCTTAAAATGTATTAGCTCAAGATACTCACTTACTTTAGACAAGAAACAAGTGTCTATAAAGCAAAAATAGAAACATATAATCAAAATTTATCCAGTATTTTTTGGATGTACGTAGGACAGACTTCGATCAGTTTATTTGTATATATATATATATATAAGTTAAAGAAAAGGGATTATATTATAAATATATTATATTATACCTAATTTCAAAATATTACAAAATATAGTCATTAAAAAAAATATTGAAGATTAATTTGAGCAGCAAAAAGCCAACGTCACGAGGTGTTCCCAGGCGGTTACCCATCCAAGTACTGACCGCGTCCGACGTTGCTTAATTTCGGTGATCGGACGAGAACCGGTGGTTTCAACGTGGTATTGACGTTGGCGACAAAACATTTCTATCTACGCGTCTCTCTCGCATGTGCGTGACGTCACAGAGTATTAAATAAAAACAATTTGAATCTTGTTTTTATACATATACGACGCGCCAAAATCAGGTTTACCCGCGCCTATAGAAGTTTCACAACAAAAGAATATTTTAAAACGAATGAAAAGTAATACTAAAGTAGATTGTAAATTCTAAAATGAGTTCTAACAGAGTGATCGTAAGCCGTAGTAGCGACGGTGTGCGATAGTGTATGCTGAAAGGGACCACAGTGTCTACTTGACAGTAACAGTGGCTTGTTACTTTCCGCCTGCACTGCAGTGCACTCTAAAGTTTATGTCACTATGATGTATCATCAACGAAAGATAAAGGTAAAATTAATAAATTAAAGTAATAAAGTTTTCTAATTGCAAATGCACGTAGACACGGAGTATTGTATAGTATAATGGATATATTCCATTTCGCTTGTCTGAATCAACAGTACTTTGCTCGCTCTGTTCTAAGTATTTTTTAAACAGTGTTCAAATCAAGCTTTTCGTCGCAAAGTAAAGTTGTGTTAATGGTCAGTGACAATAAGAAAACCTTTTTTAAAATAGTGATTTTAATATAAAACAAAATTTATAACTCTACGTAAAATGTACACTACGTTTCAATCTGTTCGTGTTTTGTGTGATAATGATTTGTAAACGTTATGTGCGGCGCGAAAGACCTTAGTTCCGTAAAATATTTATGTGTTGTACATAAGCCAATTACCTCTAATTTTAAGTTTTTATAACATATTTATGTTGTTATAAATAAATTTCAGGGCTAACCATTGAACTTGGCACCCATTTAGATTTATTTATTTTTAGCTAATGTATACACTCAGGATATAGGTATATATAATCATTTGACTTATTTGCAAAGATAGTGCAAATTATAACGCAGAGTACAAATTCTATTATGTCATATTTATATTCATTACTAGCAGACCCGTGCAACTTCATCAACACCAAATTGGTTATTATCGGTTTCAATTGTATTTTTAAACGCAAATAATCTTAAAAAACCTAAAACTCGATTGCAGCGACATCTAACACTTCCAATTGTGAATCCAAACTATCCAGGGACTCACTCAAACAAATACCCAGTTGGTATGTGAGAAATGTTTTAAAATAAGCCTAGAACCTGTTCGCAGCATTATCTAAAGTGTCAGTGAAGATCAAAACTAACTTAACATATATTGCCGATAAATGTCTTCCCAGTACCCCTTGTCTAAACTGTTCATCACTAAACTTACTATAAAAATTAAAGTTTATCTAAATTAAATTTCCATTTTGTTTTACTTGTTTGTTTAATAAGAATTTGTAAAGTATACGTGAAAACGGCATTTAATCTTAATTTTGTCAAATTTATTCTACATTTGACATATAAACCACCTTGTTCACTGAGATACTGAACTTGGGATAATATTGAGACTGAACTTAAGATACCTTTTTAACATTGAAAGATTTTTTTTAAATTGGATCATTAGTACCAAGGATTCCTCGAAAACAAAACTTTACCTCTCTTTATAATATTTGTATAAATACAACACACATAGTATGGTAACTGTAAATACCTCAACTGATTATTTTAATCGTAGATTCACAAACCTGAACACAACTACTTCAAGACTCAACAATATTTATAAAAAACTAATTTTATCAAATATCGAAACAACAAACGTACTGATAGAACTCTAATTGAGATTCATCTTCTACAATGCAATGTAACAATTATCTAGGTTTATGTTTTACGAAAAAATCTTGTCACCTTTGTTTAGCAAACAATCTTTATACAATAAAATAAATGTAACAAGTGACAGTTTCGTTTACAAATATTTTTCATATGTGATTGATAATTATGCATAGGAATGTCATGCTCAGTTAGTCCGGTGAAGCTGTTAAGACCTTACTTGGTTAATATCGTAGTCAGTTCGAAAAAAAAAATGTAGCTCAGTTATAACGTACTGGACATTATATGGTCCGACGGAGTCGACGGTTCGGAATGCAGCGATAATCTTTTTTGGTATTTTTTTTAAAGTAGCATAGGGAAATATAGCTTATATTTTTAGCCAGTCTGTCTGCTATATATAGCACAAAGAAAATTTATCATAATCCGTCAAGAATTTCATTGCCTACAAATTTTATGGGACGTTTTATTTACAAAAAGTATCCCAGATGTAAACTAGTAATATTAGTTATCACTGTGTCAAGTTTCGTCAAAATCGGTTCAGTACTTTCAGAGTGATGCGCGTTCACAGGGACAGACAGACAGACAGATAGACAAAAATTTTAAAAGGATTATTTTAGGCTTCTATATTTTTGACTTATTACAATGTCTACCCCGCTCATAACTTAAAAAAAAAATTGTACAGATTTGGCCTTGGTACAGTTTTTTTTATAGTATAGAAGATAGATAGATAACTAGTATTTATAAGGTTCATTTGTTTTTGCCTTTATAAATAAACTAGTGGGCCCAGCGGATGTTGTTACGCCCTGATAATAAAAAAAACCTTGACAAATTATATACCTGAACCTTCCCCAGGAATTACTTTGTCCACTGGTGAAAACCACATGAAAATCCTCTCAGTAGTTTTTGAGTTTTTCACGAACAGACAGGCAGAGGCGGATGAGAACAAAGATATAATGTATAAGAATATAATACGTAATGATACAGTTTGTATTGAATTGTTTTGTGTAAGTACCGACAACTACATTCATTTAAAACTGGAAATAATTAATACGATATGAAATTAAAAGACCCCTGGCGGTGGAGCGGTCGGCACCTCTGAGTTATAACATGCCGGGAAATTAAACCCTTACTGTTGTGTTTGAAACTGTCAGAGGTTCTATTAAACATTTGATTAGTCTTTATATTACACAGTAATATTCTTTGGATTTTACAAAGTTGAATTTGCGGTTTTTCTCGCGTTTAATTTTTTACGCCCTCGGTCCGCAAGTACTAGGCTTCGCGTCGTACAGACCGTCGACGGTTTTATTTTGTTTCCACTTAGCGTACTTTCTGACCAACCTTTGCTATAATAGGTGCTCCGGTTGTAAAATTCCTAGTGCGATGTAAGATAGCCTAGCTATATAATCTTTAGCTACAAATAAGCTATATTTTTATATTTTTCTTGCGATTGTAGCGACATCATAATGTATTTTGTTGAATTGCATTATTATGTACCGGCGAGCAGTTTAGCCATGTGTGCTCACACATGTAACACGCGTCTCTGAATTAAAAACTAAAAAGTTAAAATCTTAGTTTTATTACATATATCTACAGACATTAAATAGAGGTTGAACCTCCAAACTGGTGACCCCGATGTGTTTTTAATTTCATACGTGCCGATTTTTTTATATGTGTCGACCACAGAGTTTTAAATAATTTTAATACCATATCAAGTTTCAATCTGAACTTTAAGTGAACAACTAACTATACGTGACTTATTATTGTAATTATGGCGCAATAAGAGGCGACAATGACCTGTGCGGAAGTGTCACCAATCACATGAAGACACTTCATGGATTCCAGACTTCTGGGAAGACCAGATGCAAACTTGTTCTTCTAGTTCAAATACCGCTACCTTGCTGGCGGAAATCGCGAAAATCTACGTGCGACTCAACGAAATGAAGTGCCAGTCCTCATCAAGGTGGCGAACTCGCGAAAATTCGTCATCGTGGCAGCGCTCCCGTAGCCGTACACCTCCTCGCACCCCTGCATCCGAGGATTGGTTATGCTTCTACCATTTTAAATACAAAGAGCGAGCACATAACTGTATTTAACCGTGTGCCTGGAAGAAATCCGAACACCAGGGAAACTGGAACCTGTGCAGTTAGATTCGGCGGGTAACTGTACTGGGACTTCAAATCAAATTTGAGTTACAGATAAGTTAAGTTGTTTAAGTTTTTTTATAGACACTGGGGTGAACATTTCCGTGCTACCCCGGCAAGAAGTGCGTAAAAACCAATTAAGTTGGTGTGTTTTGTGATCTATGTAAGGCCTTTAACTGCGTTGACTACTACTATTCTGAAATTACAACATTACGGTGTTTGTGTAGTCTCTTTCAACCTTCTCGTCTCCTATTTAAAAGATCGCTATCATAAAGTTAGTATACGCGGGGCAACGTCTGCGGGATCCTTGACTCGAATCGGCGTTCCACAGGGTTCCATTTTAGGGCCGTTTTTGTTTTTTGTATATGTATATAAATTATCTACCGCTAGTGGTTGATAACTGTGCAGATGTAGTTCTTTTCGTGGATGATACTTCGCTTATATTTAAAGTAAAAAGAATATTTTCCTAGTTTAGGTATCTAAGCAGTATCTTAAATAAAATCTCTGATTGGTTTCCATAAAATAATTTATTGCTAAATGCAGACAAAACAAAATACATAAGGTTTACCTTGCCTAATGTTCCATCTACTGATAGTAAAATTGAGATCCAAGGGAATCTAGTTGGCTTAGTTGACTATACCGTATTCCAGGGTATCACACTTGATTTTAAATTACAATGGTGTCCTCATATTAAATATTTGGCGGGAAGTTTAAGTTCTGCTGCGTTTGCAGTTCGAAAGATTCACCAGCTAATAAATATTGCCACTGCTAGGTTAATCTACTTCGCTTACTTCCATAGCTAATAATGTCTTATGGCATTTTGTTGTGGGGGGCAGCAGCTTAGGTGGACACCATATTCCTACTACAAAAATGGGCAGTTTGAGCGATCTATAATTTGGGGCCTTTGGAATGATTAAGGACTAAGACAATTCGGTATTTGAACTCTGCCATCCCAATATATTCTTTAGAATTTAATGTAAGTCCGAAAAACCTTAGATATGATGGGTCTAGTATAAAACCAGCATAATTTAAATACTAGAAACAGCAACAAATTGGTTATTCCATGCTTCAGGCTAAGTCCAAAAACAGTTTTTTAGGTAATAGTGTTAGGTTTTATAAAAAAAATCCTAAATATCCTAAATCCTAATAGCAATAAGGCCGCCCATTGTACCGTTAATAAAACGTGAAATGTTTTTGAAATGTATATATATGTAATAGGGGTACAATAAAGTTTAAATAAATAAAATAAAAAAAAATAAAACACATTATGGATTTGCCGGATAGTGAGTTCAAGAACCATGTCAAGCTGGTTTTAATATCTATCTAATCTATAGGGCGGATCAATATGTGAACGATTGTGTCGTCTGGAAATAACGCCCCTCTCTGTGCATCCCTAATAACAAATGTAACTATTTATGTTTTGTAAAAATATATAACATGAAAAGACAAACCAGATCGAGTTTCTTGCCGGTTCTTCTCGATGACTGGGTTGTTTTCAGAACCGGTGGTAGTTTTGACATTCATAAGCGACTTCCAAGGGCCTAAATTGAATAAAGGATATTTTGTTTTTGTGTAAAGTTGAATAATAATCAACGTTTACGTTTATTAACATCGCCTATGTATTAATTAGCTGAAACTTCATAATAAAAACTTATTGCAAAATTAAACACCTAACGTGTATCTGTGTGTTTGTGTGTCTCTGTGTGCGTGGGTCTGAATAGCGTGATGCTTTGTTAATGGAAATAATATGACTAGTGACATTTTTTAAACTTACAGTTTAACAGAACCCGAGAAAGCGAAGATACCGAAACGAAGTATGTTGACAAGAGTTCACGTCGCACCCTCACTACATATAAAACTACAATAGATATATATATACCTGTAACATCAAAGAGTCATGCTTAGCCTAAATACTTGAAGTTACATAAAGGGGATAGAGCAGTAAGGTATAAATAAATATTTCCCGATAAATATCCGGGACGTGACTAAACATAGTTTATAATAATTATTGAGAGCCGGAGTCGCTGCTCCTGCATTATAGCTTTTGTGACGAACTTTCATGAAGCGAATCTCCACAGGAGTCGACAAGGACAATTCATACCGTACGGTTAACTGCTGGATGTGATTTTCATTACAACTCCATAACTGCAACTATAGTAAGTAGTAGTAGTCTGTAGGCACAAGGTCTGGTGAGTAGGGCGGATGATGGAGAACTTCCAACCCCAGTTTTTGCAACTTGGAGATCATCTGCTGTGCAGTATGAGTTCGCGCGTTATCGTGCAAGGCCAGCGGAGACGAGCGATTGACCAATGCTGGTTGGAGATATGCCTGCTTCTCTATCATTCTGTTCAGTTATTCACAATACACATCTGCGGTAATGCTCACCCCATTTGGTAAGAAGCTGTGATGAATCACACCGGCGCCAGACCACCAAACAGTGACCATCACTTTTCTAAGGGTAAGTTTTCGTTTGGGCATTGTTTAGGTGCTGAACCAGGATCCAACCGACTTGCTGAGCGCTTGCGGTTATCAAACAGAATCCATTTTTCATCGCAGGTAACTACGCGGTTCAAAATTCCTTCATTTGTGTGTCTGTTGAGCAGTGCAAGGCACCTCTCGACGCGTACTTCGCGCAGGCGATCATTGAGTTCGTAGGGCACCTATTTGTCAAGCTTTTTTACCTTGCCAATTTGACGCAAATGTACCAATATAGTTTTGACGCTAACGTCGAAAGCGGCTGCTAATTCAGCCGTACATTGTGTATCATCAGCTTCCACAATCGCCTTTAATTCGTCATTGTCAACAAAATCTTCGGACGACCGCGAGGTTCATTTTTCAGGTCGAAATTCCCAGAACGGAAGCGAGCAAACCAATAACAGGTGGTGCGTTGGTTTGTAGTGTTAGCTCCGTAAACGTCGTTGATGTTGCGTGCCGCTTGTGCCGCGTTGCTGCCACGATGGTACTCATGTTCCATAATTACTCGAATTTTTAATGTATCCATGATGACAAAAAAGATTGAAATGCGATGAAAATGTAATACTAATCAATAAACAAATGACTACATTTGGAAAAAGAATTCTATGTTTTTAAAATAAAATTAATTTGAAAATAGAATTCTTAGCCAAACAAAAATTATTTTGATTTGAAATGGCCAGTACTGCAGACCGGCAATTTCATAGGTAAAGACCTATTATTAGAGTAGAGAACTACGTGAAATTATAAAATTATGATATTGCCAAAATGGTCATAGTATTCGAGACATAAAAGGGACCTTGACTTATAACATGCTAGAGCCAATCGCAATAGCGGCGATTATCAGTTGGGTCCACACTGATAATGATATCCTTGGAACGAATAAAGCAGGAGATAGGTTGTGACTAAATAACCAAGTAGGAGATAAGAATTATATAAGTAACTTGCATTAGGTGTACCGAAGGTGTAGTATGAGTGGTGAAATGTTGTTTCACATTTTAGCAACAACATATTTGCACTTACTCGTACTTTTAGTTGTCACTATATGTTAATAAACGATAGAAAGAGCAATTAAGTCGTGGTATTTTTTATTATATATCAATAAATTACAGTTCAAAATATATTCCGGAGTTCGTCTCGACGTTGATGGATTTACATTCTAACACAATAATTCCCAGAATAAATTAAATAAAATGCTTGCCTGTATTAACTCATACTTATCACTTAGCATGCACTGCAGCTTAGTACACAAAAAACATTTCTTTTAATTCATTTTATTTTCTGCCAAACGTCTAATACAAATTGCATCACGATATTAACGTTTTGATACGCAATAATTATTTGTTAATAATTATCATGCGAGTGTGAACCGAACTCGCGCTAGCTCCCTACAACGTAACAAACCGCGTTCTTTATTCCGGTAATAACGATAAAACAGGCTATTTACGCGGGACGCTTTACAAAATGTTAACTGCTCAAATATTTGTTATTTATCGGCCGGAAAGCGCCTCGCTCGTTAATTAATTAATTCTGGATCCGGCGATTCTACTGGTTCTTTATTTATGTGTGGTTCATGTTGGCGCTGCAAGTTATTATAGTTTTATTTTTAGTTTATTTTTGGTTAGTTGATACATACGACATAGTGCAAGTGTATTTTATGGAATTAAGTGTACTTTTATGTTCTTTCGAAGTAAATTGAAATCATCGTCTGTCATTTGGAATCCACGTGAGATCCATGCATTGCCTTCTATTGGAGAAAATACAAAAGACTTTCTTGCGGTATCTTTACATGAAAAAATACGGATACTACCCGTTCTTATACCCAACAAGGTCTTTGCTGCGTATGTTAGAAATTAAGTCGCTTATTTGCAGAAGTAATTATGAAAGCATAACCAGAGGTTACTCTGATTGCATAGATCTTGTGTTTAGATTATGTCGACTTTATTTGCCTAATAGTTATATAGCTGGACGTCGACATAAATATCGTTCGGTAGCACATTTCTAATCAGCCTTCATTCAAATACATTTTAATCAAGTCTTGATACAATTGACACTAGACGACATGTCTTGCTGGTGAGTGGAAAGAATTATGTGCTACCTTTTAGATTTTTTGTGAGAGGTTGGAATGACCCGACTGTTTTATTGCTTAGTATTAGGTTAATATATATATTAGGGCATTTCAAAATTATTTTTCCTCGGAACCACGCTCAAAAGTTTCGTTTTAATGCCAAAATAGTATATTCAATATACCAGTTGTGATATCATTCGTTTTATATGTATAATAGCGGGCCCGGCAGACGCTGTCCCGCCCTGATTTTAAAAAAATCTCTGACTATATATATATATATATATATCAAAACGTTCCTAATGAATCACTTTATCCACTGGTGAAAACCGCTTGAAAACCCGTTCAGTAGTTTTTGAGTTTATCACGAATAGACAGACAGACAGACGCGATAGGGGACTTTGTTTTATACTATGTAATGATATTGATTTATAAGACTTTTTAAATATGCAGGAGTTTAATAATATCTCTACTGAGATTGTTAAAAAATATGTATTAAGATTGAGGTGTATTATTTCATGTATATGTACAAATATGCCTTGAATAAGCCTGCGGCGTGCGACGTGCGCCTGTGTGTGTGTGTGCCAGAGGAAGGAGTTTGAGAGGGAGGTCCGTTCAGCCTTCGTTCACTTCTATTACCAAATTTAACAAGTGAGAGTTTACGAGTGATTTATAGGGCAATATCTCGGAGGTGGGTCTCGCATGCATAAAAAGGTAGTTTATCGGCGATACTGATATCTACCGGTGTTCGTAGCTCCACGAGTAATGGCGACACGTCTCACTCGATATCATCCAGTGCAGTAATGAAACGATGTCTCTACTTCACAGTGTAGGTACTCAGAAAGAAATAGAACGTCAATTATATGTGCGACACTACTGAACACTCATATTTGATTGATAGATGCTGCCTTAAATAATACGTTCACTCTAATTTACAGATCCAAACGTAGGATACATCTTCGTATAAGAGATACGAAATTACATTTCTAAGGACATCGACTATTTGAAACTTTCCATTATATGATATTCAAACGTCATATAGGAACGAATATTATATTATATTAGAGTGAGTTGTAACGGCATTGCGACACTCCGCAACACTCGATGTATGGTTTACAAAACAATAGATTGCATTGACGTTAATTGTTTTGTAGCACATTATGTGACAATGTATTTTCATTTAATGTAATGTGATAAAATACACCTATAAGTTTCGAAGTTGACGAATGTCAAAACAAATTTAAAGAAGTCTACATAACTTCAAATCAAAAATAATTTATTTAGTTTAGGGCCTAATAAGGCGCTTATGAACTTATTTAATAATAATAAGGGACGTAAACATAATAAATATACTGAAAATGATATAGTTCATATTTAGAACAATAGAGGTCTACCGTGCGGAGTCACTATTATACGTAGCTGTACTATGGTTATCTCACCCCGCCTAACCGCGGGCCGGTGACGTACGAGGGCGAGAGGTGTCGCCATATTGACAGGCGGCGGCCCCAATAAGTATATTATAACCATAGTACAGCTACGTATAATAGTGACTCCGCACGGTAGACCTCTATTGTTCTAAATATGAACTATTGCCGGTAGCCCGCCTCGGTGGCGACAGTCGGATGCCGGTGGATGTCTTGAAGGTGCCTCGGTGATGTGCAATGATGCACGAGTCAGCCGATGAAGTTGGTGGATTACGAAGCGGAGGTCGGGGTGGTCGCAAGAAAATACTGTGGTTCTCATATAATGACCGCGTCCCCGAGCCAACAGAGCACTACTACTGACGATGAAGACTTCTCGATTAACTATTCAATATTGTCGCGATGAACTATGCGATCAAAACTACTCTATAATACTCAATAAGATGCGCGATCAGACTACTCTATGTTACTCAATAAGATGCGCGATCAGACTATTCGATATTACTGTCACTCTATATGCACTCAAACTACTCTATGTTTCTATGATGCCTTGTGCAATCAGACTACGTTGTTATCTCAATGAGATGTGCTATCAAACTACCCGATATTACTGTCACTCTATATTCACTCAAACTACTCTATGTTACTATGAGAAGTGCAATGAAACCATTCTATGTTCCTACGATGCCTTGTGCAATCAAACTACGTTGTTATCTCAATGAGATGTGCTATCAAACTACGATCTATGTACCGCGCGGACGTGCTTATAAGCAAATCGGGCCGGCGACTAACGGTACCCCGCCGTCGTGACTCTATACGTTGGCTCGGATATCGCGTTCCTATTTATTTATCATATTTTTATATATCAAATATCTATAATATCAATTTCTTATCATCTATTTGCATGCAATCTATACTATAAAATTTACATCTTATATCTATCTTACATATGAATAAAGCTATCTCTATATTAAGTGCCGGTTTGCACTAAACTCTATATTCTATTCTATAATTCTATATAACTCTATAATAATCTTATTACATAAACCTTAACTTATATTCATATGTAAATCTATTTTCAGTGTGTTATTTACATCGATCTGTATAGGGTGACATAATTAATCTCTATATATATTCACATTCACATTCACTCTATATATTACATATCGTTACGTTATGTTCGCCAGTAATACATATATATTCCTTGTTATAATATTAATTTCATTCATATTTTATTTCACAACGATACATAATAAAATTAGAAATTTCTGTTTACAACGCCGTTGCGTGAGAACCTGTAGGTTCTTTACTGTAAAAGCCATAAAATCCCGTTGGAGTTACATCTTTCGACAATTGTTTGTACAATTACCCTAAAATAAAATATATTGCTTTATTGGGCTCGTTCGGATACCGTAACGTCTTAACAAATATTATCAACGGACTCTATTCAAGTATATTGCTTTATTCAAAGGCAAAATCCACCACCTAGTCTCTAGGAAATAGTATTACAAAGGGCAGCCGGCATAAAATTTGTCCTTGTCCATATAATTATTAAATCTCTTAAAAACCGTTGTAATTACTAAAATCCTGAGATAAAAGACATCCGTTACGAGTAACCGTTGTAAAATTTGTACCTCTATAACCATTACGTTTGTCTATATTAAATTATACAATCTTCCATATTTGCCGTTCTATATGATCGTATAATTCTCGTAACGTAATATTCAATAGTATATAACGTGTGTAATGCTATTATGTTCTCTCTACGAATGTTTCCATACACACACGTTATATATTCCATACGACATAATTTTAATCTATTCTATCATGTAATTCCCTACTTAATGCGAATGTAATCTATAAGTCACCCTATACTAACACACAATTCTATATAATCCATAATTCGGTAATACTATGCATGCATAAGTCCCTATTTCTCTATTAATCTACATGATTCTACCTATAATTCACATATTCTATAAATCAATACATACGAGTACATCATTCTATATATAAATCAAAACATATATCAATCTATATTCAATAATTCTACAAATCTTTCTCTATATCCATAATTCAATCCCTATTACTATAAATAGCACATCTATAATTCCATATTCAATAACTCAATACACACACAACATACCTACAATTCTATATTCAATTTATATATCTATTCTATTATACTCGCATGAATTAAATCTAACAAAGTCTATACTAAATGTCGATAAATCCATATATATGTTCTCTATAAAATATGCCTCAGGGTGGCCCTCGAAAAGACTGAGGCCCTGCTATTTCAGGGGCCTCGGCGAGGGCTGCCACCTGGGGCCCACATAATGGTGGAGGGCGCCCGGATCAGGGTGGGGACCCAGATGAAGCATCTGGGCCTCACCCTGGACGGACGCTGGCGGTTCGAGCCCCATTTTTCGGGATTGGACCGCGAATTGCGGGGGCGGCGGCGGCACTCGTTCGGTTGCTCCCTAATATAGGGGGGCCAAGTGCCGGGTGCCGCCGACTATTCATGGGAGTCGTGCGGGCGATGGCTGCCTACGGGGCACTGGTGTGGGCCGACGCCCTCGGTGCCACCAATGTGCGCGCGCTACGCAACGCGCAGCGCATTGTGGCACTGAGGGCCATCCGGCCATATCGCACGGTGATCTCGGCGGCGGCTTTTGTGCTCGCCGGCTCCCTGCGTGTATGAATTCACGGCGGCGAGGAAACACATTGGGGAGCCTCCGACTCCCAGGGAGATAGAGGCGAAGAGGCGGGAAGTGAGGGAGGTTACAGGAAGGTGGATGCAGGATCTGGCGGACGCGCGCTACAGGCGGTCACTTTCTGCCGAGCGGACCGTTGGGGCGGCTCTACAAGGTAGAGTTCGATCCCTTGCCGCCCCAACAATTACGGTCGGTCGGTACACCGTGGGGTTTTAGTCCGTGCGATTCAGATATAACCCACCCTCTCCCCCGGAAAGGTGGAGTATACATAAGGGATTACCCCACGTTAAAAAAAAAGTAAGATAGGTCGCGAATTACATGTATCAGGCAACAGCCCAAGCCGAGGTGTGCCGTGCACCCTTCAGCTAGTTGCCCAAATAAAATCGGCTGAGCGCCTGAAGCGTTCGCCTTAGTAGTCCGGTGAAGTTGTTAAGACCTTGCAAGGTCAATAGCGTAGTCAGTTCGAATAAAAAAAATAGAAAGCTATTTCTATGTACGAAAAAGTGTCTGTTAAATTAGATTGGCGCTTGAGTAGCAGTAGTAGGGTTCATAATCATAAACAGGGTTCAATATTTCAACAAGTTTTATAAAAGTAAGGCCTAAAAACTCAATATACGCATATTTTCAAACTTCAAGAAAATGCTATCTCCGCGATTTCTCACAGCCATAATATTAGGTTACATTTATAAAATTATGTCGGACTGACGGTTGCATTTGACCATGCTAGCGCCATTTTGGAGGGTCTGGGAACTATTATTTCCTATTATATCTCTTAAAAAGATTTTTTTTGCAAATATTTTGTTCTATATTTTGTTTTATATTTAAGCATACGCTTAAATGTTGTTGGTGACGCACACGATAAGTAGTTTATAAATAGTTTTATACATAGATTTATTGATATTTTATAGAGAACATATATATAGATTTATTGACATATACTATAGATTTTTAGATAATTCACTCGATCATAATAGAATAGAGATATAGAATTGTAGGTATGTTGTGTGTGTATTGAGTTATTGAATATGGAATTATAGATGTGACATTTATAGGATTGAATTATGGATATGTAGAAGCATGTATAGAATTATTGAATATAGATTGATATATGTTTCGATTTATATATAGAATGATGTACTTGTATGTATTGATTTATAGAATATGTGAATTATAGGTAGAATCATGTAGATTAATAGAGAAATAGGGACTTATGCATGCATAGTATTACCGAATTATGGATTATATAGAATTGTGTGTTAGTATAGGGTGACTTATAGATTACATTCGCATTAAGTAGGGAATTACATGATAGAATAGATTAAAATTATACCGTATGGAACATATAACGTGTGTGATAAGTATTGTTGGCGACGCACACGATAAGTAGTTTATAAATAGTTTTATACATAGATTTATTGATATTTTATAGAGAACATATATATAGATTTATTGACATATACTATAGATTTTTAGATAATTCACTCGATCATAATAGAATAGAGATATAGAATTGTAGCTACTTATCGTGTGCGTCGCCAACAATACTTATATAGGTATGCTATTGCTCTCTAGAGTTCAATTGTATTTCTCTTTAACATATTTTATCGCAGGACGAGATAAAAAGCGTTTGTCGTAAAATGTTTTGCGAGTTTTCTGTCCTAACCCCTCTCCTCTCTCCCTGTGTCTGCTCCCCGCTACCTCTCGCCTTCATCATGTCATCAGTTACTCTAATGATGTAGGTAGTAAAAATGAACTCTGGTCCCTCCACCAGCAGTTGCAGCCTGCAGTACTCCATCGCATCCACGTCGCATATGTGTATACTTGTTTGTATGTATTTAAACGAAGAAAGAGTAAAATGTCATTTGTGAGAATTTCTGATCACAGAACACTTACGCTGTGAACAAAGATGAACACGCGATTGATAACTTTGTACGACTAGACTATATGAAGATATATAAACCGAAGGGATTTTCTACAGCGTTTGTTGATTATTATTACAAGTTTTCTTTTGTTTTACAATCATTCTATTGGCTAAAGCAGCTACAGCGATTAAACTACATTTACTGGACTAGACGTGTTTAACTTGTACCTAATTTTGTTTGTGTTGTGTTGACGAATTAAAACTGACCTGATTTATTTATAAATTACCTCAATATATATGTCGGGGAAAACGTTATCCCCGTTGGCATCGTCATTAGTGGTTACGGCTTTAGTGGGCGTCATTCGGGTAAAATGCAAGCACAAAACACAATATTCACATTACTTTAATTTAGATTCAACAATAGTTTTACACTATACAATGATATCGTTGTAAAAATTAACAATTAAGACCGAGCAGTGAGTTCGGGGTACCGATCTTACTTTAATCACCGAATATAATAATCCTCACATCAAGGATCCAACTCGATCCGTTGCTATCAAACCAATGTCCCATATAAACTGTCCACCTTCTAAAAGTAAAGATGGCGCCTCGACCCCACTCGAGGCATTAGCTCTGCTCTGATTGGTCATTACGTAAATTACATTGCATGTAGCTTCTATTACATTATTAAGGTTTTAAGCTATAGAAAATTGTAACAAATGAAATAGAATAACAATTAAGTATTTTGAAAGTAATAAAACTGTACGCCTCTTAAAGTAAATGTTGTCTCGACTCCGCTCGAGGCACATGGTCTGTTCTGATTGGTCGTTATGTGAATTACAATATTCTTAACTTTTATCAGATTATTAAGACTTTTAAGTTATAGAAAAATGTTATAAATCAAATAAAATTAAATTAAGAATTTAGATGAAGTCAAATAATATTATGTGTGCAAACAATAATCAACTCGACTTATAGCTTCCTCCGACATATATAAGTTAGTTGATAGCGAAAAGAAAAAGAGGCAGGCCACATAAAAGATGGTCTGATGACATCAAAGAAATAGCAGGAGACAAATGGCAAATAAAGGTAACAGACAGAAAACAATGGGCAAAAATGGAGGAGGTCTTTACCCTTCAGAGGGGTTCTCATTCAATTAATGAAAAATTCAATTAATTAAAAATGAATTCTATGTAAATGACAAAAATTACTAATTAATCAATTATATTGTAAACAAAATAAAATGTAATAAGAACATTATAAATACGAAATGTCACAATAACAAAAACAAATGTATAGAAGAATAAAAAATGTATTAAATTATTGTATTATAAGATAAATAAGTGTTATTAATTGTAAATAGACATTGTAAAATTGCATGGAAATAAGAAATAATAAAAGGCTTATTTATTTATTTTATATAAGTTAGTACCCGGCAGTTCCAGCTTCGCAAGGATCTATTAATGAAGAAAATGAAAACACTTCTTCAAAAGTGCGACCATATAACAAAAGAAAATAGCAAGTTTTAATGGTGGTAGAGCCCCGCTTAAGCTATCACTGGTTTCAGCATGAATGGGTCGGCTCGCCCGGGGTAGTACCACCCTCTCACAGAAAACCGACGTGAAGTAACAGTGCTTGCATTGGTGCGTTTCGTTCGGTCAGTGAGAGCGCCGGAGACCCACCTCCCCTCCCCTTCCACTTTCCCCTTCCCTTCCTTCCCCCCAACACAGGCTGGCAACGCACTTGTGACTCCCCTGGTGTTGCAAGTGTCCATGGACGGTGATGATAACTTATATCAGGTGACCCACCTGTTCGTTTGCCTCCTATGATTTATAAAAAAAGTTAACAAGTTATAACATGTGATAGATGCTGCCTTTATACAGTACTAAGATTAGAAACATAAAATCTAAGATTGGTGAATGAATCTTAGGCGAATGATTTTTTTAATACGTGGCCTCAATAGTCCAAAATGTATAGTGACACATGTGCGAAATCGTCTGCCAGTCTGATATATGATCGATCATATACAAATTCTGGGAATTATAATTGAGTAAAATCAAATTATATTGGTGGCCTATTTATTTCAGGTAATTGGATTCATGATATATGACAAATTATTATTTATCATATCATACGAAACACAGTATCAAACTTTCCACGCCTAATATGTAAATATAAAATTAATTGGACCGTGTAAGTGGATTACATGCCACTCAAACATAGGGTTTTATTACAATATTCATAATAACATGAATTCATCGGCTTTCTCATTATTAAATACTAGCCGACCCGTGCCCACTTCGTTGGCCGGTAATAAGCATTATCAAGCTAGGACTTTTTTCTAGAACTCAGTCATATATCTCTCATCGTTCGTAAGAAACGTTTTCGTTCGACCACTTTTTCTCCGACTCTCCAGATATTACCCCCTACAATCTCACAAACTTTACCTCTTTATAATATTAGTATAGATTATAGATAATATAATTAGTTAATAGCTTCTTCCCGTGACTTCGTACGCGTGGAATGGTTATCTTGCGCTAAGACGCAGCGGAAGCTCTGAAAAGGAAAAAGAGCCCCGATTTTAAAACATTTTTCATTTTTGCTCCGCTCCTATTGGTCTTAGCGTGATGATATGTAGTACATTTTTAACCGACTTCGAAAAAGGAGGAGGTTACTACGTTAAGCTGTGTGTATTTTTTTTTATGTATGTTAATCGATATCTCCGTCAATTATGAACCGATTTTAATGATTTTTATTGGAATCGGTTATTTTCAGAGGTGGTCCCATATAAATTTGAAGAAAATATTCAACCCCTAAGGGGGTGAAAAATCGTTTATTTGATTTTCACCCACTTCATCTTTACGTATTTTCGTAAAATTGGATCCGATTTATTATATCCATTAGAAACCAAATATATTTTTTATGCACACTAAAAATGGAAAAAGAAAATTTTTTTCTAAAAAAAATAAACCGCCTTCGATGTGAAAAACTAATAAGGCACAAAAATTTTTTTTCCAAAAAAAAAACTGCCTTTGATGTGAAAAACTAATAAGGCATTAAAAAGCGAAAAATAACTGAATTATTAAATTAACCAAATTAAATAAAAAACATTGATATTTGCGCTACCTAATAATATATTTGAAGTCGATGCCAAACTGCATTTCAAATTCGTTGCAGGTAATACAATATGTACGAGATGGGACACGAGAGTGGACCAAAATTTTGTATGTAGATGATATGAATTTAGGTTGGCATCGACTTCAAATATATTATTAGGTAGCGCAAATATCAATATTTTTTATTTAATTTGGTTAATTTAATAATTCAGTTATTTTTCGCTTTTTAGAGCCTTATTAGTTTTTCACATCGAAGGCGATTTTTTTTTTTTTTTGAATTTTTTTTTTTTGTAATATACAACATATGTATATACCAGATATGGTTTCGGATCAATTATAAATTACATAACATTATAAAACAGAATGATGTTGTGTACTATGTTGTAAAATATAGTACGGTACAGTTATTTTAACAAGTAAATAATCTGTATCGTACCGTTACAACATAATAATGCTTGAGCGGCACGTAAACCTGATAATAAAGGGCGCGAGGGTGGCGGTTGCGGGAGGGTGCATTTACGGAGGTCGAAGGGGCGTTTTGCTTAGAATTGGTTAGAGATTTAGTTTGATAGTGGTGTGAATACGGAATCAGGGTGATTACATCGTAAGATTGATTGCTCTGTCGGTTTATCGGTTCAATAACTGCCGAGTTAATGCTAAGAGTAAAAGTCAGAAGCTCATTTTGTGTTCGTGCTGTGATTTTCTTCGGAACTGTAATGACTTTTTAACCGACACGAGTTCCTCGGGGTTGGAAATTTTATGCTTTATTATCTATATTGTTATTCGTGAAACGTCCGGGGTCTTAAATGATAAATACAACATTATCTTTTTTAAATTTTATTATTATAATAGGCCGTACTATATGATGGAGTGTGATGATATTTACTTTCCGGTTTGATGACCACACGTTAATACGCCCCGTGTAACATGTACTCATATTTAGGTACGTATATTTACATACAGCAGCGATGTATCTAAGCGCTCTAACATCTTGTTTAGATAAAGTATTAAAATGGTGTTTCTAGTCGACAGAATGTCAGTAGTCGCCTAGTCGCGCCCTTTCGGTTGATACTCGTTAGTGTAGTTCAGGCTTGTACTGTAAACAGATTACTAACTTTAGTTCTGACTAATATTTTAAATGATCACATGACCATGCACAACATGTACTTCGAAAGTCTTATTTCTAATTATAGTTTCAGTAGTTTCCATAAAAGTGTTGACATCGCTAACGCCTTCAACAGCCTGCCACATGGTGTCATATGAGATGCGCTCCGCTTCTTGCAGTGCCCCCGGCAGCTGTTGGAGACGTATCTGGACGGGAGAGGTTTCCTTCGTGGATGCAAGGGGATGTATGGTCCGCCGCCAAACGGCCTGCGGGGTTCCCACAGGGGACGGCCTTCGACCCACTCCTGTGGAACATGGATTACGACTGTGTGCTCCGCTGTGCGCTTCCTTCTGAATTTGCGCCTCATTTGCTACGCGGATGACACCCTAATCGTAGCCATTGGGGGAAACAAAGGAATTGACGCGCCTAGCCACGGAGGCCGTTACCCTCGTGGTCGGGAGCATTAGAAGGTTGGGCATAAAGGTGAACCTCGATAAGACCGAGGCTCGCCACCACCGAGGACCCACATTTATGCGGAAGGCGTCCGGATTAGGGTCGGGGCCCAGATGAAGTATCTGAGCCTTACCCTGCACGGACCCTGGCAGTTCGAGCTCCATTTTAAGGCACTAGAACCGTGCAATATCAGGGCGGCGGCGGCGCTCATACGACTGCTTCCCAACAAAGGTGGGCCGGGTGCCGCCTGCCACCGCCTCTATATGGGGGTGGTACGCTCATGGCCGTCTACGGGGCACCGTTGTGTGGTGACCAATGTTCGAGCGCTACGAAGTGCGCAGCGCACCGTGGCGCTGAGGATGACACGAGGATACCGGACGGTGTCCTTGGCGGCGGCTATGGTGCTCGCTAGTTTCCGTCACTGGGAGCTAGAGGCAGAGGCTTGTCACCGTATATTAATATATGGTAGCCAAGAAACTGATAGGGGAGCCTCTAGCTCCCAGGGAGATAGAGAAGACAGGAGTAAGTGCTCGAGTGGAGGTGCTCGTGAGGTAGAGGCAGGACTTGGCGGACACGAGGTACGGTCGATACACGATCGATGCCGGAGTGGATGGGGAGGAATTGGGGATCCCTGTCGTTCCGTCTGGTGCAGGTGCTGACTGGGAACGGGTGCTTCAATTGGTAGGTACAGGTTCAGGTGCACTGAATAGCTCGCAATGAGCTGAACGCCGTATACCACGAGTATGGTGTTCAATCAGACACCGCGCAGCACACACTATCTAAGTGTTGCGTGGAAGGCAACGGCGCACTGTAGGTACAGCGGTGGGGCTGGATCTCTCGTTGCCAAGCGTGGCGAAAGCCATGCTCAACAGCGAGGATGTATGGTATGTTGTGGCCTCCTTCTCCGTCGTCTTGCAGAAGAAGGCGGCAGAGAGGGCCCGGGAGGATAACCCTCTAAGTCAGGCAGTTTGCCCGCCTTGGTCAAAGCACCCATCTGCCCATTACACAGGTCCGGCAGACGGAGGAGATGGCCGGTGTGTACACGGATTGTCTCCTGATAAGACGGGGCCTGGCGGCTGCGTTTCCTACCGCTGGGCCACCCGCTAAGGCGGCACGATAAAGTCTGTAGAGATCTCGTGTCGTCCCAACTATAGCGGCAGATGTACACCGTGAGGTTTTAGTCCGTGCGAGTCGAACATAACCCACTCTCTCCCCAGGGAGGGTGGTCTGGTGTATTATACATAAGGGATTTCCCCGCGTAAAACAAAATCCAGATATTACCCACAAACACACAAATTCAACCTCTTTATAATATTAGTATACCTATCATTAATTTTCAAGCTGTAGTTAACGATTATAATATAATAACAATGCTTTATATTTATAGTAAATGTATTATATTCATCTCAAGGTAGGTATCGGTCCTAAAGTAGATATGAACCCGAGTTACACCAAAATAAAAATCATATGTGTGAACATCGTGTAAGAGAATTTGATAACTAACTATTCATAAAGACCGTGCGGTATACTGAAAAAGCTACTGCATGATGCGGGGTGCAGAGGTAGGGGCAGGGAGAGGAGAGCTACACCGATACCGGTTAGATAAACATTTTTATATGTGTGCTGGTTTCGTATGAATAAAAGTATGGTATCGGGAACGGCTGGATAACATTGTGACGGATTCATAGAGACGATCGCTCGAACGCTTTGGCTTCCTCTAAAGATAAGAAAGCAGTTGACGCGCTCTGCCTCTCACTCACTCACAATGCTGCTCGTTATCGCAACTTCATTATCACTTTGTTCGCGTCTTACGTTTGTATTTACGTCATCGCACAGCACTCCACTATGTACTTACCGAATATACCATCTAGACCCTTCGTATACAAATATAGGTTAAACAGTTGCTCGATGCTTTGCTTGTTCTTTGTTAGTTTCCTGCGTAATTTAAATTTGTCTTTACATAATACATACATAAATTCATCTAAATGATATTATAAATCCAAGTACAATGTTTTTCAAATGTGATTTTATGGAGGTTAAAAACCATAGGAAATATTAAATTCAAGTTGGATATGTTTTTTTTTTTTTCGAACTGACTACGCTATTGACCCAGCAAGGTCTTAACAGCTTCACCGGTCTACTAAGTTGGATATGATTATATTCATAGCACACTCGGTAGAGGGGTGAGTTTTGTCCGGCATTTGTTGAGTACATCGGAAGGACGAATATTTTGGGATTTTGCAAATGATTACTGTTACGAGGCACTAAGATACATATCGGTCCCAATGAAAATGTACTGCCAATATTGCCATTTGGAATTTTAAATAGGAATGACCATTCCAATATAGTTCTGCTGGTTAGAAATATTTGTAAATGATAACAAGCTAGATGTTATTGATTGACTTTAGAGAGTAGCGTTTGTTACTTATGCATGTGATGCGGAATAAGAAATGTTTTCGTAGTTGTTCCATTCTAGATGAATGCACCTGGTAGGTCGAATTCCACACAGTAACAAACACACAAAGTATCCCATGGAACCGTGTACCTAAAAGAGTGTTACATATTAACAAGGTGCTTTTGTAGATACCTTCATTTAACACTGAATATGACTAATACTATGGGTTTTGTTACAAAAAAACGCCTGAGTACATAAATTTGCACAGTGAAACATAATCAAATACAAATCATCATTCAAATAGTTGGATACGTATTTGATAAACTAACCACGAACATTGTTCAGTATATATCTAATATCAGATTATAGCAAACTATTTAGCTATGTAAACTATAATAATAATAATATCATTTATTTCGCATACGGCGCCGGATACGACAATATTTCTGAGTTTACCTCACACCGGATATATGAATTAGCGTTGAGCCATCCTCCTTCTCCTCTCCAAACCATTCATCCGCCTCGACCTCTCCCTTCCCCCACCCCCCTTCCTTCGCTCACTGCTCTCGTCTCACAGTGTGATTATACTAAACGTCTATACATCTATCGCTTCGTCGCGTCGTACGTCGCAATCGTAAAAAACGTATGTTGTTTTATCTGTGTACTACTTGGAAACGATATTAGAAAAAATATATTGCAGTGTTAGTAAGTCGTTCCGTTAAGCTGAAAGGTTACAGGTTCATGTCTCATATAGTAAAAAAAAATCGGACTATGTGCCCGGCTGTTAAATATTTACTTGGAACTTTTGATTACATAAATACAGTAAAATATAACCGGCACTAATTAGCATGGCATAAGAGTAAAAAGTTAGGTAGATGGTACAAGCCATACATGTGCATGTGAAACCATGTTGAACGCAAATAAAAAAAAAATTACACTAAAATATATGCATGTAGTATATTCGGTAAATGAATACCGTAACGTACTGCAAGTGCACGTAGACGCGTAGACGCACTCGCTCGACATACTGAATCTGATCAATATTTCGCTTTAATAAATTGCATATTATTCTTGAATTATATTATATATTATATTTTTATAATTTTTTATAATTTTAAAATTAATATTAAAAATTAAGTGACTGTTAATTTTGTTGAGTTTATAGACCAGATCCACATTATATTGTATTCTTGAGATTATTCTAAACAAAGACATTGTATAATTTTAGAATGTTTTTATTTAAATAAAATCTGAGCAACATCCAAGAGGCAGGACATATCTTGAATAGAATGAGATGCTAAATTTATTAGCTAGTTTTTATGGCGCACAAAGAATTTTGTTCGCATGATTCTACCCAGTAACAGATGTCAGGATAGCTTGCCGCAACGGCCTGACTTTAATCATATTAGAAAAGGACACTAAGAATTTAAAACCACTTCAGTTACAAAGGGGTATTGCCTCACGAAGCGTGCTGTCATTTGTATCGTGGTGAGTATTGTTATACTGAAAAATTGCTATACGTTGTAAAATTATCCCTTCCTTTCACTACAGAATCTAAAAAAGGTTAGCAAATTCTAATGTCTACCATTATATAAAATCAGCGTGTTCCCACATTTCTGTTCATGTCATCGGCGGTGGCCGTTGTTTCTGCATTGAACAGTACTTTCAATCATATGTTTATCAAAGTATAAACAATAAATTAACGAAGGTCTATATCCAGATGAATGGCATGGTAGTATAAGATACGAACAAACATTATTTTTTTATATTAAATATATATGTGTAATGTAATGTAATCTATAATGTAGTTGCCTACATTATCTAGATTCATTTATTACCCTCCCCGCGAGCATTCCCTCAAGTAGCGAGTTATCATTCATAATAATACGATATAGAATTATCAAGAAATGACAAACACAAAGACCAATTGAAGTATACAAAATAAGTACGTGTAAAAATTTGTTAAAGATAACGTACATTTCATAAATTATCTATTGTTTGCTTTGCAGGAAGTTGCATCTCAGAACTTTGAAAGTAAAATGTTTATAATCTAACATGTTGTTAAAGACCACTTAACAGATTAACTCGTGAGTTACATCGAAACAAAATAAAAATGTTGACTTATTCGCAGCAAACATCGCCATGTTTAGAAAGGAACTAAAAGGAGAAGTTGTCTAATCGTTATTGCCCGTATTCTCATTATATTAGATTAATTTTCTTTTATTTATTTTAATTTTTCCAATTGATCATATAAAATTCTGCTTCAAATCTCAAATTACTCTCAGATGTAATGTTTTTGTTTTTTTTTTTCTGCCTCCATCATGCTAACGTATGACAGCTTACATTTATTACAATGTCTATTAATGATTTGCTACTATATTTCAAATTATGTTTGAGTTTGTTTACGGAATTAATTTTCTTAATGTATAATATTAAGTAAACTCAGCGAATCTCTTAATTTCATTTTGTAACCCTAACTGTTTGCTCATTGTCAGACTAAGCATGCAGTCTACACCTCTAATTACGATGACACTTACCGTTACAAATTGTGTGTGCCTTATTTTAATAATGATCAGTGTACATTGTGTTGGTGTTCAATAAATAAATAAATAAAATAAAATAAAGTCATATTTTATTTCCACATAACTATTAGTTATATTGTTGAACTATAAACAATCAGTTGATAATTATTTATCTAACTAAATAGAAAGAGTTAAAGTCTTGAAATCTCGCATTAATCCCATCAAGATATAAATATATATATTGAGTGGCTATATTATTGCATGATTATTAATTATTGAATATGTATATTTTTTACGAACATTTGTACGTCGAAGTTATACTTCTTTATTCATAAGAAGTGTTTCTAATTATATGACCACCACTTAGTATATATACATACACATTCAATAATTACTAATCTTGCAATAATATAGCCACTCAAACAAAAAACTTATTAAATGCATAAAATATAAAACATATCTTACTTTTAATTACAAAGTGAGTCTTACATACATCGAAACAAAATAAAAATGTTGACTTATTCGCAGCAAACATCGCCATGTTTAGAAAGGAACTAAAAGGAGAAGTTGTCTAATCGTTATTGCCCGTATTCTCATTATATTAGATTAATTTTCTTTTATTTATTTTAATTTTTCCAATTGATCATATAAAATTCTGCTTCAAATCTCAAATTACTCTCAGATGTAATGTTTTTGTTTTTTTTTTTCTGCCTCCATCATGCTAACGTATGACAGCTTACATTTATTACAATGTCTATTAATGATTTGCTACTATATTTCAAATTATGTTTGAGTTTGTTTACGGAATTAATTTTCTTAATGTATAATATTAAGTAAACTCAGCGAATCTCTTAATTTCATTTTGTAACCCTAACTGTTTGCTCATTGTCAGACTAAGCATGCAGTCTACACCTCTAATTACGATGACACTTACCGTTACAAATTGTGTGTGCCTTATTTTAATAATGATCAGTGTACATTGTGTTGGTGTTCAATAAATAAATAAATAAAATAAAATAAAGTCATATTTTATTTCCACATAACTATTAGTTATATTGTTGAACTATAAACAATCAGTTGATAATTATTTATCTAACTAAATAGAAAGAGTTAAAGTCTTGAAATCTCGCATTAATCCCATCAAGATATAAATATATATATTGAGTGGCTATATTATTGCATGATTATTAATTATTGAATATGTATATTTTTTACGAACATTTGTACGTCGAAGTTATACTTCTTTATTCATAAGAAGTGTTTCTAATTATATGACCACCACTTAGTATATATACATACACATTCAATAATTACTAATCTTGCAATAATATAGCCACTCAAACAAAAAACTTATTAAATGCATAAAATATAAAACATATCTTACTTTTAATTACAAAGTGAGTCTTACACATGTAGGAGTTTATTTTCTGTTACTGGTCGCTTGGACGCCTAATTAGAAACATTTTAATAAAGCATCCATAGCTCCTTCTTTTTTTAAATTGGAGAATAACATATCTTTCTTGGCTTTTTCTATTATTTTGGCGGTAACTCAAAATTTAATCTGAATTTTATTTTGTTCAAAATGGGCAAAAATAAAAGTTGTAACGCGTCAACTAGGCAAATCTTATATATTAATACGTGACGCCAAAACTTTGTACCCCTTTTACCGCAAATTACTCTTACGTTCTAATTACCTTTTCAATATTTTTAACATGACTGACGTTGCATGCTTTACATGCCTTTGAAAACAACTGGTCAAATTGTAAGTTAATTTTATATAATAATATAATTTGTAAATTCATAATATACATTAATAATTAATTAATAAATATTTTATCTTTAGTAAATTTATGCACCACTGAAATAATTATTATTCTCTTTGGTTTTATTGAATGTCAAAATTTTTAGACGATAGGACTGCGTACACTTTCTGTCACTGCTTCATGTTGTCATAAGAGTAAATCAATATTACCGAAGTCAATGTCAATAACGATGCTACAGCGGAGTTCAAAAGAAATGCAGTCAATTTATGGTCAGAATATTTTAATGAAAGGTCGTTAACGAAAGGTATTTGGTATAAGACGATCCAACCATCTCTGGGATCGGTCCCATGGTTCCAAGACTCCAATATGAGGAGAAGCATGATCGTCTTAGCTTTGAGAATTCGTTCTGGGCATATTCCATTGAATAAGTTTAACTTTTTAATGAAAACAAGGGAAAACGAGATGCGGCCTTCTATTATAAGTCAAGGTTACCGGTTTATATACCACAATAAAACGTTGTTTCAGCGCTATTACTTCAAGCACTTCCGAGCACTACCAAGGATGTCGAACGACTACGCGGTTACCTTGTAAGTTACACATAATAATAACCCATATTTTTATAGGTACAATCAGCTGTAGTACAAATGTGACGTATTACAAACTATTATGAAATAGTAAAGAAAATGAACAGTTCCAGAACAATGACGATAGATATATCATAATCTATATTACAATTAGGTGATTACGGGTACATGTAACAAGAATTTTGAATGAGAGTTCCATAATTTTTGAGTTTTGTTTCTAGCGCGGTTCTAGCAGCTCTTATAAAAGAAAAATGTCAAATACCAGTGTTGTCAGCATTAGTTGGGCTTAACTGTTATGTTTTTCTGGAAAGTTTTCTACTTTTATAAAAATTCACGCGGGATAAATTAATTCTTATTAGCTTCTTGCCTAAAATCATAACATACTTTTAAAGATTAAGGCCTAATTTACGCCGGAGCAATCTCTTGCGACAATGTAGCATAGTACAAGGTCGCATGCTACAATAATTAAAAATGTAGCACAATGTAGCAAGAATCGTGCACGTGCAGCATTAAAACAGCCTGTGTTATGTAGCACGATATTGTTATAACTATTCGAATCTGATAGATTTTATGCTTTAAAACAGTTTCTGTTTGTATATATGTATATTGTTTGTAATTTTACAAAATACATTGATTATAGAGAGAGCCTCTATTTAGATTTTGATTCAACCTCGCAACGAGAAATAGAGTAGCAGAAGATTAATATCAATTTAATACTCTATTTAACCATAGAATAGAATAAAATACACGTTATTCTTATTGTCTATTGTATGTTATTGTCAAAGGTAACTAGTTAGCAGATAACTACCTAATAACGGTGTAATGGTGCAACAGGATATTTGAGGAGAATTGTATTCAGTATAATTATTTATTTATTTATTACAACAATTAGAATATAAGAACATGGCAGCGGTAGATATAATAGACAATAATAAAAGTTGTGCGATGTTAGATGGACTCGCCGCCGTATGGTGATTGTGCCACGATGGCATATGCTTATCTATAAAACGGCCACCATCTGTATTAAATAATTTCGTTTACGTTCTTTCGATATTAAGCTAGAAGCTGTAAAGGCCTTCTAGGCCAATAGCGTGGTCATATCGAAAAAAAATTGCTCGTATAATCAGTTTTTTTTTTTTTTTTTTTTTTCTCGAACTGACTACGCTATTGACCCTGCAGGGTCTTTACAGCTTCACCGGACTACTAAGGCGAGCGCTTAAGGCACTCAGCCGATTTGGTTTTTAGGTAACTACACAAGGGCGCATGCGCACCTCGGCTTGGGCTGTTACCTGGAAAAAGACGCGTCTGTCCTTGCTAACTATTCTAAGCTATTCATACATATATACATTTGTGAACCATACAGTCGAAATTGCATGATTCACAAATGAATACGTGTATATCGGAATGAAACGAACTAAAACTATTTGATTCAGTTCGTTGAGGGAAAAAAACAAAACCCTCCCACCATGTGTATGTATGTGCACGTGTGTGAGAGAGATGATCTCATATGTGTGTTCAAGTGATGTAGGTGAGTCACTGTATCGCGATAATATCTCGAGGGTTCCGTGTGGGGACGACCTAGGCTCGAGATATTACTGAGAACCGCGATGCAGTAATATCTCGAGCCTAGGTCGTCCCCACACGGAACCCTCGAGATATTATCGCGATACAGTGAC